>JAECMU010272068.1:0-12934 GCA_016106625.1 Dracogyra subfuscus | reverse complement strand
CCACTCCCATGGCTAGTGAATTTAAGTGTTGGGCTAGAAAATAATTACTATTGCTATGCCCGATGGCTAGTGGAAATAAAGAGATCAGATGCTGCAATTCAGTCTTATTTTGTAAATATGAATATCCTATCTCCACCACCACAACCCAATGTTAGTGTTTTTAGGCTCTATCTCCCTCTTTAGGTTACATATTATCTGATTATTACTAGTAATTAGTAAAATTGTAGTAACTTAAAGTAAAGTAGGGCTAGTGAATTTTTTATTGTGGCTAGTAAAATCTCTGATCCTATGGCTAGTGGATTTTATAAAAATTCTAGAAGCCCTGCATACAGATCATACTGTTTTCCTTTTTCTTCTTTCAGGGTTTGGAAGATGTTGTTCTCTACGATATATGTGTGGACAAACAAGGACTGACGGTGTCCGTAGAAGACTAACCGATACTTTCTTGCAGGACATCACTACCCAGCAACATTCCAGCACCTTTGGTAGCTCCTAGTATATAATCTATAATGAGGAACCTTGCAATTAATGGTATAACTGGGAGAAGCATTCAGTACCAGGGCAGTTATGATGTTTTAACAGTGCCTAATATATTGACTTGTATGATGCATATCAGATATTTTACATACTTTGTGTTTGAGGTATTTCATGTGGAGTGTTTTCAAAAGATTACCATGTTTAGTGTAGTAATGGTTGAGCTAGGAATCCATGTGTATGTATGGTGTACGTTGTACTGGAACAATCATAGAGGAGTTAGGAAATTAACGTATTGTTCATTACGCCACACGCATTGTGTACATATGGCAGCACTTCAAATTGATTTCTATATACAGTGACGTTCTCTAATCAGTACAATTCCGCACACAACTTGACTTTTGGTGTTCTCATGGTACGATTTGATCGCATGCCACAAGTTGGTACGACTATCGCATAACGAGAACGCCGCTTAAACTGTTGTTTACGCATCACACACTAAGTAAACGTGGATTCCCCGCTTTATGTTGCAATAAGCAGGTCCACCTTGACATGTACTGAAAAATAGAGAAATGATGTTTTGATGACTGCCCTGTCTATTGTTCTTAAAGGCAAACAGTTTTAGTATATTTTATGTTTTGTTATATTTATTTAAATACGACTCGGGGTGGAGGGTAACTTTTTATAAACATTCTTTGATTCTGCAATGACTAATGTTAATATAAAAAAACAATTGTATTATTTTTTAATAATTGGTGTTCATAGTTTGGTATTACATGTATTACCAAGTACGGTCACCTATATATAAAGGCCACCTGTCCATAACAGCCACCATAATTTCCGCCCAATGCATTTCTTTCTTTATTTTACCTGTATATAATGGCCACCTGTTCCATGCAGCCAATGGCCACTATTTTTTTAACAAGAATGGATGGTTGAACCTGCTGTAACAACCACAAAATTACAATGGCCACTATTTTTTGTCCAAAATTAACAGTTGAACTTGCCATAACGGACACAAGATATATACTGTACTGACCCGCACCATCACAATATAAAGTTATTGTTTTATTTAAGTTGAAATAAAACAGATGCATGATATGTTTGGTCATTTAATTTACAAGGCAACTTGTTGGTTGAAGTAACGCTTGCATTAAACATATATATATATTCGACTCGTCAACACTGACAGGTAGTATATTTCAAGGTGTGGGATTGCTGCTAGTCCGACATGCAATTCCAACAATCCTGCCGCCATGGTTATTCAGCCATTACACATTGGCAAACTGACATGTTTGTTAATGCATAATGATTTCTTACCTGCAACCTTTTGCGTGTCGTGTAACAGAATGCAGTTGAAAGCAAATAAAGATATTTTCTGTTGTCATAAAAAATATCTTCATATGCTTTGTTGTTCATTTCTATTGTCATAAAAAAGTATGTAATTATTACGCTTAGTGTTAGGTTTACATATATCTACATGTAGTTTGAGGGTTTTTACACCCCTGATGGATATATCAGTTAATATTCAGTGTGCAATTCTTTATTATGTGTAGCAAAATCCTGCAGTTACCGGTTTGCATCAGTATTTTACAATATGAAATCACATTTTACCAACTGTTTTTGTAATTCACTATAATTGTTATTAGGAA
The DNA here is from genome assembly GCA_016106625.1 of Dracogyra subfuscus. Lineage (NCBI taxonomy): Eukaryota > Metazoa > Mollusca > Gastropoda > Neomphalida > Peltospiridae > Dracogyra > Dracogyra subfuscus. Next base: position 10,808 of record JAECMU010272068.1, on the reverse strand, counting down.
GGAAAGAAATATTTTATTTTACAATGCACTGAACACATTTTATTTACGGTTATATGGTGTTAGACACAGATATCGAGAGAGGAAACCCACTGTCACCACTTCATGTCCTACTCTTTTTGATTAGCAGCAAGGGATATTTTATATACACCATCCCACTGACAGGATAGTACATACCACAGCCTTTGATATATCAGTTGTGAAGCACTGGCTGGGACAAGGAAAAACTGTTATTTAGAAATATCGTTACTTTTTGTCGGTCGGTTCTTGGTCTGATGGTACACATTTTAGTAGTCCCCTACTGGTCCCACCGGAGGGGACTATAGGTTTTCATCTCCGTCCTATCTGTTTTTTGGTCTGTCCATCTTTTTTTTCTCTCTATCGATTTTTTTCAGAATGCCTTGAGATATTATATTGACCTGAAATTTTGTGTACCGGTATAGCTTTACTGTTACAGATCAAGACTTTCATGGCAATTTACCCATTTTTGACAGAGTTATGGCTCTTGAATTTAGTAGATATGAATGTTTTACATTTCTTTTACAATGCCTCAGGATATTGAACTGAAATTCTTTATACAGCATCATCATATACTGTTATAGATCAAGTTTAACTTTCATGGCATTTTAACCTATTTTTCATAGAGTGAATTTAGGAGATTAAAAGTTAAAGAAAGAAAAATGTTGGGTTGAGATAGGGATCGTGTATTGCTTTAGCAGTAATTTCAGAATGCCTGTTTTAATGTGATTTCTATAGTTTAATATTTTCAAAACGGTTTGTATATGCATAATGAATATATAGATATTATTTTGTTTATATATTTTTTTGTATTTATTCGTTATTCACCAATGTTACATCCATTTGATATATTCTCATACACTACATTTGCTATCTTCTTTATGAAAATGTTTTGTAATTAAAACATTTATTTTCTCCACTAAGATGATTCAGGTTTCTTGGAAATATTTTATATACATGTTGTCTTCAGGTTATTATTCAAGCAGTTATGATGTGAATGTCATGGACGCCTACCAAGCATTACCGTATTGTCTCTGCGATAGCTTGCACTGGAGTTACTGGAGGAGACATGAAAATGTTGTTATAAAAAATGTGTGTGTCAGAGTATTAATTTGTTATATACAAAACGATTTTATAAATTACATTAATTACGAATGTAACATATTAAAGGTATACATGTATTAATTAGTTTTGATTTGAAATCCAGTGGCAGCTTTATGTGTCACTACTACCAACAACCTTGTAAGTTGAGCAATTGTTAATCATATATACGGATTCACATACATTGTATATAAACATCCATAAGGGATTGTTAGCTGGGACCAGTTAATATGTGTTGTTTGTATTTAATGAAACCCATTTATATAGCTCTTTAGATTTAAACGCACTCAATCATAGATTTATGGGGCCTTATTTCTCTATTTGGATTATAAATAACAATTCCATTAATTTGGAATACCAAACCTTGCTACTGTATCACCCAGAACGATGATTGAGGGAATTTGTGAGAAGCTTCATTTTTAAACATTGGAACTCTTTTATTAAGAGTCAAAAATGTATGACAAAACAGAGTATTGATGAGGCTATATGTACGACAGCCGTGTAAAGTACCTTTGAATTGTAAATACAGTGCATGGCCGCTGTGTATTGAGACTTTAAAATAACTTAAAATATATTATTTCTTGACACCCCCAAAAACCCCGAATAACATCAAAAACCTCCAAAACAAAACAAACAAAACACAAAAACAAAAAAACAATCCGTATAGCCTTGGTGATTTCCTCTTCTTGTTTGTGTGTAAAATTGCAGCAACATGTCAACATGTTAAATGCATATTGAAGAGATATACCAGTTATCCTTCATGACAAGTTTGACTGTTAAATGCACATTGAAGAGATATACCTGAATCACCCTTCATAACAAGTTTGATTGTTAAATGCATATTGAAGAGATAACTGTAAAACGGGTATTATTCACGTGTGTGTAAATTTTCGCGTTTTTAATTTGATCGCGAAAATAAAACTTACACAAATATTAATACTATTGTATCGATCATCTTTAAAAAAAAAAATAACACTAACAAAAATAAGGTTAAAACATTTCATTTACTCACTTATCTGTTTCAAAAATTAAAATCAACAGTGGTAAGTATCCAATCAACAGCTGCAACAATAAATTAAAAAAAACATTGTCCAAATCAGTACTACTATTACTACTACTTCCGGTAGCAGCTGTATACACGTGTTTGACCGACTCATTCCGATGTCTTGACATACATGTAAGCCTAATCCGGTGGTACTTCTGAAAATGTGTGTACACAAACGAAATAGGATGAGATGTTTTCAACCACCGAAATTTATTAATTAGAACATTTATGGGAGAGTTGTGTAACTTGATTAATCCACATTTGGGATTACCGTCATTCATTGTGCAAGAGCCAAGCGACCATCTCAAGATAAAATGCTTGTGATTGTACCACTTGGTTATCGGTCAAATACTATTACAATTAGTCTAAGTCAGTCACAGTTTTTTTTTATCTTTGTGGATTAAAAAGTATGCAGTAGTATTGAATTTGTTCTTTTTCCTTCTTTATTTCCTTCTTTTTTACCGACTTCAGAAAAAACCAAAAACGACTATGCGAAAATTACAAACCACGAAAGGGCTATAATTGACTGGTCGCGAAAATGTACTCCCGCGTATATTACCCATTTTACAGTATACCTGAATTACCCATTATAACAAGTTTTGACTGTTAAATGCATATTGAAGAGCTATACCTGAATTACCCTTTATAACAAGTTTGACTGTTAAATGCATATTGAGATATACCTGAATTACCCTTTATAACAAGTTTGACTGTTAAATGCATATTGAGATATACCTGAATTACCCTTCATAACAAGTTTGATTGTTAAATGCATATTGAAGAGATATATTTGAATGACCCTTTATAACAAGTTTGACTGTTAAATGCATATTGAAGAGATACATGTATACCAGTATTACCCTTTATAACAAGTTTGACTGTTAAATGAGATATACCAGTATTACCCTTCATAACAAAGTTCAGCTCCATTCACTTTGATGATGGCTTTGGTCATTAATATGCACTCTGAATAGCCACTGAAAGCTCTAAACCAAGAAATCTGTTTTTATGTTAAGACTATGTGTAGCAAAAACAAACATTTAGATTTGTTTGCAATGGTTTATTTAATTAAAATAACAGTAAATCAAATCATTTATAATACAATTTTAAATAGATAAAAAATGGTGTGGTATATAAACAACCAGTATATATTATAAAGTGACAAATGAACTATTGAGGGTAATAGAACTATGAACACACAGTAAAATACACGTATAGCCAACATGCTTCGAGTGAACTATTGCATAGAATGAACTGATCGTAAAGTCCCATTTTATCTCCCTATACATTAATAACAAACTTGTGCAAATGTGTACAACGAACAACTGCTATAACGAGTAGTACGTTAAAAGATTACTTTACTATTCATGTATATTATAATAAGTTTGTTATTTCTCACATCATGATTTCCTACCATAATGTGTTTTATGTTTTATAGTCCATGTATGCAGCATATCCAGTGTACAACAGTTTTTATTTTGTTTATTAATGACAATGTTTGGTTAAACAAAATTATGAAAACAACATTTTCTATTACTTTACACAAAGTTAAAACATTAAACATATTATGTTATATACAGTTAAAAGTTGGGTATGTGCTGAACTGGTTTCATTGATAAAAAAAACTAAAAACTTCCTGCGTTCATCACCTTTAATTACAGCCAGCATTACTTACTTAACCCTCTTCGTGTGCAGTCACTCATAAGGTCGAAACACCCAACATTACTGAATGTGAACCATTTCAGAGAAATTACTTTAAAACAAGGTCTAAAATCAGTGTTAAAATTATGTTTATTGGTCAAAATAAAAACTTCCCGTCAAAGATGGGGAAAGAAAGCTCCACAACTGTAATCGAAGTCCCATAATGTAGAATGTATCGGCTTGTTGATACATCTATTGGAGCAGTTTGAAATGTATACTGACTGAAAACAAATAAGGGAACACATAGTTGGGGGAAAGAAAAATGTTTTATATATATTTACATGTGGACTTTTCCTGTTTGTCATCTTCAGCTCCTGGACTATATTTTCAAAGCTATCTTAGGGCTATGAAATCGTAAAATACTGTAGGCTATGATGTCACTATGGCTGCAGTGGCGTCATGGCCTACGACGGTTTTACGATTTCGTAGTGTTAAAATAGCTTCGAAAATATGAGCCCTTGTCTTATTGACCACCTGTGCTTGTTATCACACTGGACAGGGGGTAGAACTTTCTAACAGGGAATGAATAATAATAATAATTTAAAATATATATATATATATCTCCACTTCAGAAGCCTAAAACCACAGTATTAGCAATTTAACTGTGTTACTGACATTCAGTCCCACATTGCATCTGTCTATAGTTTATATGGACAATTACTCTACAGTCCATCCAACAAAGACTGCTTTTTTTTCATGCTATGGAATTTACTACAACTTCAGGGTTTTATTTCTGAAATTTGACTTGACTCCCATGGCTTTCAACTTGGGAATTTTTGTGTCGTTTTACAAAATAATTGGGAATTTTGTGTTCCCTTTCAAAATCTTGTTAAAAGCCACAAAAATATTGATTGTTGTTTATTCTTATCGAAAGCGATCAGTGATTTAATAAAAAGCAATAGAAAAGAGCTTCAAGAATATTAACAAGAAACAAATACAAATTGGGAAGTTTTAGCATTCATATTGGGATTTTTCTAAACTCCAAATTGGGAGAAAAAACCAACATAGCCTTGGGGAATGGTGCCGATATTCGGAGTCTAGCAACATAGGTGATAAAACCCTGAACTTGTTTATTTATGAGCCAACTGATTTGTAAATTGCACTAAAAAAAAGAGAGTATTTTTATGTTATTTCCAAAATAATTTAACTTTTCCTGTTACATCAAAACAAACTGAAATTATTTACAAAAAAAAACATTTTCATAGAATTATGTTTGGTGTTAAATACCATGTGTTCCCTTATTCCTTTCTGCCAGTGTATCATCGCAATATCTTTTTTTCTCTGTGTGTGTGTGTGTGTGTGTGTGACATTTTAAATGCTGTTATGATTTTTACACATGCTTTACAAATGAGTATTTTTTTTCTTCATGTTATATCCTGCCTTAAAACTGGATCGTGTACTGAGACTTACGGTTTACACTGTTTTATTGTATGCATACACATGTATGTTTCTACCTTCGGTTGATACTTGGTGGGGCGTCATTATTCAAATAAAATAGCTATTAACAATTGTGTTCTGTTATTATTTAATAAGTGAACACTGGAGACAAATGTTTGCATTACTGATGTTTAACGACGCACTCAACACATTGTAATTACGGTTATATGATTATGTCGAGAAAAAAACCCAGTGGTTAGCTGACAGGGATCGATCCTAGACCGACCGCGCATCAGGTGGGCACTGTACCACTGTGCTATGCTGCCCACTCCAAGCATTAAAAACTACATGTACCATTGTGGTCCAATTTTCATGTGATTTGTGGATGGGTGCAATCAAGAAATTGAATAACAGAATAAGTGAACATCAAATGTCAAAACGTAAATCTATTACGCTCATCCAGCAGATCGCACGCGGTGTTTGACCTACATTTGTTTGCATGGCCTTTGTTTATATCTGGCTGCATCATTATCTGCGGCTTATAAAACGGCGCGGCTTATAAAACGGTGCGTGTTATATATGAATGGATCCTCAAAAATGTGTAAAAAACAGGGGTGCGGGTTATACAAGGGTGCGTTATATACTCCGCAAAATACGGTACATCAAAACAAACTGAAATTATTTACAAAAAAAAACATTTTCATAGAATTATGTTTGGTGTTAAATACCATGTGTTCCCTTATTCTTTTCTGCCAGTGTATCATCACAATATCTTTTTTTCTGTGTGTGTGTGTTACATTTTAAATGCTGTTATGAAATTTACACATGTTTTACAAGTGAGTATTTTTTTCTTCATGTTATATCCTGCCTTAAAACTGGATCCTGTACTGAGACTTACGGTTTACACTATTTTATTGTATGCATACACATGTATGTTTTTACCTTCGGTTGATACTTGGTGGGGTGTCATTATTCAAATAAAATAGCTATTAACAATTGTGTTCTGTTATTATTTGATAAGTGAACACTGGAGACAAATGTTTGCATTACTGATGTTTAATGACGCACTCAACACATTGTAATTACGGTTATATCGGCGTCGGACATATGGTTATGTCGAGAAAAAACCCCAGTGGTTAGCTGACGGGGATCGATCCTAGACCGACCGCGCATCAGGCGGGCACTGTACCACTGTGCTATGCTGCCCGCTCCAAGCATTAAAAACTACATGTACCGGTAGATGCTGTGAAATCACTTTCGTTCATGGGGTTCCAATTTTCATGTGATTTGTGGATGGGTGCAATCAAGAAATTGAAGAAAATACAAAATATAATATACACTGTATATGTAATTATAATAATACACGTTTTACAATACAGTGAAATCTCTCAAAACTGGACCCTCTGTAAACCAGACTTCCCTTGAAACCGGACATTTTATACAGTCCCTTTTTAAAAATCAGTAGAGAAATAAACCTCTCTAAACCGGACATTTGTTTTGGTTCCAAAGGTGTCTGGTTTTAAGGGGTTTCATTGTACTACCTTTTCTATCCATAAATTTAAGTATTCAACAAAATGTATGTATTTTTATTATATATTTTTTAGCAAAATGACAATGTAAATGATTTCACACTGTGAGGTTTCACACTCGCTCATACCTCACCCAGTTATAGATATTGGACTAGCCCTTGGTCAAGTCCCACCACACCCACAATAACTTCATGTACAACTATAATTACCTACAACATCTCACTATCAATCTAAAACAATACCGTTGAATTTACAAAAAGCCTCTTTTATACTTGAACACACACCGGTAAATACATTTATAAAGATTAAAAACCTGTGCTTAAAAAAAAAAACGGGCTTCTTAAATTTGGCCCTACATTTTTAAAAGCCATTATGCTGTCTTCTGAAAAATAAATATTTGAATACACAACACTCTCATACATGCAGACACATACAGACAGATGCACACACAGACGCACACATGCAGACACACAGACAGACACACACAGCCTTGATGAACTTCTGCTATCTACAGATTTTGTCAACTAAAAATGATGTGCCATTTTACAAATGATTGCTGATGAAAATATGCCACATACAAGTAAACAACATGAAACGCTTTTATGTGCAAAGTCGTACAATAAAATCATGTAGATAAATAATTGTGAATTGTATAATAAAAAACCTATAATGCATATACATTGTAGCTAAAACATTATGACAAATATAATGCTCAGCAAAACATAATTATACACATTTCCAAAATATTTTGACACAAGAGATTGTACTACAATTTGTTCATAAAGTTTTGTTTAATGACACCACTAGAGCACATTGATTTATTACTAATTGGCTTTGGATGTCAAACATGGTAATTTTGACATAGTCTTAGAGAGGAAACCCGCTACATTTTTCCATTAGCAGCAAAGGATCTTTTATAAGCACCATCCCACAGACAGGATTACACATACCACAGACAATTTGTTTCAGTTCTGGCATGATGAAAAAACTCCCTGAGAATAGAATACTACTATTGTTGGGCTAATATTTTGTAATATTGTTCGTCAGCACTGTTCTTGGATGACATGTTTAATTGTTAAAACAAGTTTGTTTTGTTTAACAACACCACTAGAGCATATTGATTTATTCATCATCGGCTATTGGATGTCAAACTTTTGGTAATTTGGAACTGTAGTTTTAGAGGAAACCCGCTACATTTTTCCATTAGTAGCAAGGGATCTTTGATATGCACCATCCCACAGCCTTTGAGATACCAGTTGTGGTACACTGTCTGGAACAAGAAATATGTTTAATCAGGTGCATGTGCAGGAATTTGAGCAGGGGGACTAAACTGGGTGAGTGAAGTTTGGGGGGGGGGGAGGGATAATTTCGATCCCTGACCCCTCTCCCTGCACATACACCTGTTTATAACATTTTGCAACATTAACTGGCTACAGCGGAATGCAGCCTTACATTTTTTGCCCCATTTTTAAATGGGAATACCTAATGCTTTCTCAACCCCTAATCAATTTGCATTGCTGATTTTAATTTTAAAAATAATATTTGTATACCGTAAACAGTGTGTCACCCACCCAGTCAGAAAATGCGTAAAAACTTTTGGCATTTAAAAATTAAATCTACATTTATGAAAATGGATGTGTCACGTGACATTTAAAGACACTGTTCAGAGTTTGCTGTTTTTTACAAGAGGTTTCGGTCTATTGCCCCTTTCACCTGTAAAATTACATGTTAAATCTATTTTCTATTTTAAGCTACCAGTATCGGTGTACCCAATGTGTTTCTGGCAGTCCTATTATTTGTAGTAGCTCCAACTTCATTCTGCTTCCTAATATATTGAAACGAACCCATGTTAATGAAATATGAACAACTTGTTTTTAATCGGTATTGGTTTAGACATATAGGGCAGAATTTATAAAACCTCTTTTAGATTTCAGTTGTATTCTAACCGGCGCGAGCGAAGCAGACGATGCGAGTGATTATTTTAGTAATTGTTGATTTTCACTGACCCATCCTAACTGTTATCTGCATCCTAACTGCAGATTTTTATGTCGCATCGCACGTATGCATTTAGGATATGGCAATTAAAATCAATTATTTCTAAAATAATCGCTCGTGGTCAGTTAGGATACAGCTTTACACACGTGTAACTACATACATTTACAATGCTTAAATATTTGCATTGTTTAAGAAAAAAAGGCTTTGTAATTTAGCCCATAATGTTTTATGGATACTAGATTAAACTAACTTTCGAACATTGAGGCACTGAGATTTAAAGAAACATTACAAGAATAGCCATGGTGTAATGCTCGCACTGCAGTCTAAGTTGATGACTGTTATGCCTGGCACACACCTTCCGATTAATACCGACTCGACTGTGTTGGTGTGGACGTAAAATGTTATGGATAAAAGATGGAACTAACTTTAAAAAACAAAGCTATATTTCTTTGAGAACTAATTCGTTTTACTGACATTCCTGTTATACACTTGGTTTTCAAGATGTAGTTTATTTCCAGCACAGTTTATTTCTAGTTCGTAGTTAATTCTTATAGACCAACAGTTAAACGAGGAGAACGATATTTCATCTACTCATGTGTATAAGTGTATAAGTTTTTGATTTGTTTGACTAAACCATTCATTCAATGGAGGCATTTGATGAGTAAAGGATTTTTCCATTAGCAGCAAGGGGATCTTTTATGCGTTGGCTTAGCGCAGACAGTGCCAGGATTAAACCGCACACACATGGGCTGCTTGATGAGATAGGGAAAGCCACGCCCACAGCTCGCTGATTGGCCCGCTAGCAGTGGCGTCAACAAGCGAGTATTCGAGCCTGCTGCCATGCCTGGTACCATGCCAGTCTAATAAGTATACAAAAGCTTGCGGTACTGACGCTTAAAGTACCTGCTTAAATTTAATTAGAAAGATGGCCGAATTTGAAGTTGAAAAGTGGACAGAGGAGAATGAAATAACACCTGCAACCATTATAGCACTTGTAAGATGGTGAAATATATATAGTGTATAATTTCTTATATCTTGAAGGTCAGGATTTGCCTACTTCATATGGTGGTGGAAATGCACTATCATTGTTTCATTTACTGCATGTATATTTCTTCCCTTTCTATAAAAAGAACACAACCAACCACTCTATAAGGGCTTACATTATTATGTTTGGAAGGCTAGCTGGTGCCAGCTTTCATAGTCATGTGACATGACCATATGTGGAAAAGGGCCAAGGTTCTTGTTCTTGGTGTGAATCTCACACAAGACATTCCACTCTGGTCACCGAGCAATCAACATGTAGGTACTCGAGCCATCTTAGGGTTTGGACTCTGGTCCTGTGGTGTAAGTGATACTGGCATCATTAAATATTAATTTGTTCAGTCATATAATTTTTGTAGATATGTATATTATAATTTTCATAATTTGTACTTAAATGGTACATAAGTGGTCAGTCATTTTTATAAACGAATGTCCAAGTAGACTGTAGAAAACCTTATTTAGTGGACATACATATTTAGTATGCTTTTAAATAGAGGTGCCCTTTTTAGTAAAAGGCTCACCTCTGCACTTATTTTAATAATTAATATTAGAATATTTCATATATATGTATTCAGTAATGATGTTAATGGTTTGATTATTATAAATGTTTATGCTGGGTTAAAATATATTAAAGACATTGTTTGTATTGAAAAGGAAAGGGATAGTGAACAATGTATATTTTATAACTAAATGATCACACATGTAAACGATTACTGCAAGGGAACAGTTGGCATTTAGCCTCTCTCTCCCAGTAGGGGATTATGGTGTGTGTTCTAATTAGCACCAACAGCTTCTAACTCTAAGAGAACAAAACATTTGGAAGGTTGGAAAATGGTCAGAATGACCCAGGCTCATTCCTTTAGCAGATGACCAGTTTGACACCGAAATCTATTAAAACCTCAGCTGTAACATAAACACTTGCCTCAGCTTGAAATTAATTTACTTAAGCTGAATAACCTTTGGTAATGTGTTTGTATTTGTTTGGGAATGGCTTTCTCACTTTG
>JAECMU010271996.1:0-14393 GCA_016106625.1 Dracogyra subfuscus | reverse complement strand
TACACCCTGTAGGAGGTCACCGTTGTCACGGCTTCTAGAATTTTTATAAAATCCACTAGCCATATGATTTGTAATTTAAAAATATTTTACTAGCCGTGATTGAAAATTCACTATCCCTACTTTACTTTTAAGTTAATACAGTTATACTAAATAATAATAAAAATCACTTAAAGAGAGATATAGCTTAAAAACACTAACTTTGGGGGTGTGGTTGCGGGCGGATATTCATATTTACAAAATAGATAACTGCAACATTTGGCACAAAAATGTTTCACTAGGTGTCTGGCATGGCAGCAGTAGTTATTTACTAGCCCAATATTGAATATCAGTAGTGGCAGTGGGGCTACCATAATCTAGAAGCCCTCCTGTTGTGTATCAAAATCAAAATCATATGTTGGAGATAGTTCCTGAGAGGTTCATAATCAATAAATTGAATCACAGAGAAGAAGTTCGAAAGTCTTCAAAACAGATGACATGTTGACAAAGAGAACCATATTTATAAGTAATTTGCTTTGTTTAGAGTTTACTGTGAAGGTGATTTCTGAAGACGGGAATGCCATGACAACGGCCAATTCCTCGCATCTGTCTCTAAAACTGTGGAAGACGGACTTAGGCAGCAAGGACAGCGTACCACCATCAAAGGTTAGAAAACAAAACAAATTTGTGAATATTTAACAGGGATTTATCCAAAAACATTTTGGCAGGATCCTTTGATAGATGAGATTGGTAGAAAAAGTAGCACAATTGGTCCTAGGGTTCTAGGGTAAAGTTTACACAGTGGTTGCAAAATGATGAGAGAAAAAAACCCATTAAGAATAAATGCATGATATCGGCCAAAACTAAGTTTTGAGTAGAGACCTTTTAACAGGGATTTATCCAAAAACATTTCAGCAGGATCCTTTGTTTGTTGAGATGGGAAAAATAGCACAACTGATCCTAATGTTAAGATTGTACAGTGGTCTAAAATGAGATAAAATGAAAACATATGCACAATATCGGCCAAAACTATTTCATAAGTTTTTCATAAGAGACTTTGTAACAGAGGTTTATCCAAAAACATTTTGGTATGATCCTTTGATAGATAATATTGAGAAAAGTAGCACGATTTATGCTAGGGTTAGGGTTGCACAGTGGTCTAAAATGACTTAAAATAAAACACAAAACATTAAGAATATATACAAAATATCGGACAAAACCATTTCATAAGTTTTGAACACATTTTTATTTTTTTGGTTGTTATTTGGATTAACAATTTTTTTTAGAGTGATGCATTTTCATCTTTTGACTATCTGTAATGTTGGGTTTCCATGCTACTGGAGTGTGGAATTAGAGTTTTTACTGTACAAACATTGTCTTTGTTTTCTCTAGGCTGTCACACTGAAACCCGACACTCCAAATAAAGTCGAGAAGGGAATCTTTCATTTTAGGTGAGTGCATTTTTTAAATGAGCAATTGCAAATAATACAGGTTTATTTCGCTGATCATAAATGCCTAGTGTGTCGTGGAACGAACAAACTACAACCGGTGATATGTGATTAAAAATATCTTCCTTTTTTGTTGTTGTAAATTTTCAGGTATGATGTGGGTAGAATTTATTACACCATGATATCTTAAATAACTGGACGTGTACATGTATATGTGTTTGTGGCGTGGCTTGGCGTGGCGTGTTTGTATACATGTGTGTATTTGTGACATGAAAGTATTAGTTTATGAATGAATTAATCAATCAAAGGGTTTAACATGCACATTCAGAGCAAGCTGTTGTAGCGCACATCTGTCGTGGGCACAAGAGCTTGTGGAGCAAGCTCTTACATCCAAGACAGAAAGTTGGAGGGGGGAGGAAGGAGGGACCGCCCGCACTGGCAGGTGCAAGAGAGCACCAGCAGCCCGATCAAGATTGGTAACAGGCAGAGGGTGGTGGTGGTGGGGCTATGGAATTTTGAATGGAGCTGTTAATATGCCAAAGAGAAAAGGTGCACATTTCAGTATGAAGGAATTTTGGCACAGTTTTTGAACGGTCGATCAAAATTAAAATGGTAATGGAGCTAGCATAGTTTTTGAACTTAGTAAATCGAGAGTAGCTCATTAATTAGACCTGTTGTTGCTGTGGTGTCTCCCTAGGTTGCCCGTCATCAAGTACATTACCAGCAGCAATTTAGTTTATGAAGATAGTATTCTTAATTTATACTAGTACTGATATAATTATAATTCAGAGATAAATAAACACATAATTACGATTTTCTCAGTGTGTGTGTGTGTGTATGTGTGTTTAAATATGGCTGTCCATGATGTGTATGTGTGTGTGCATGCATTTGTTCAAACACCTTCAAAGATTTAAAATGTTTTAAGATGTGAAGACTATTAATTAATTTTAATTTCTTTACAGAGGTCATAAATTACCTGAGTTAGCTGGAGCGTACAACTTAATATTTGTCTACTATGATAGGAAACACGAGCTATATAGCACCCTGGTGAGTTATTAGATACTGTCAGTTGTCATGGTGATGCATGCCTTTAATTTTACCATAATTACCATGATTATATTAGTACAATAATTAGGTGATTCACAATACTAGTGTTTTAATATTATTGAGTTTATCTGTAAGACTGTATGTCAAAATTACCAAATGTTTCAAATCTAATAACCAGTGATTAATGAATCAGTGTGCTGTAGTGGTGTTGTTAAAAAAAACCACCAATTAAGTTGAGGTCAGGTCAGGTCAGGTCAGGTCAGGTCAGAGAATTTAACGTACACATTCAGAGCAAGCTGTTGTAGTGCATGCCTGTCCTGGGTGCAGATGTCAGCCGCAGCCGACTCAATCATCCAGGACAGGAAAGGGGTGGGGTGGGTGAAGAGGGGACTGCCTGCACTGACAGATGCAAGGGAGCACCTGCAGTCCGACCATGATTGGTAACAGGGGTGGTTTGGTGCTATGGAATTTTAAGTCCTGAAGGATGAGTCCAAAGAGAAATGGTGCACATTTTTTAGAAGGAAATTTGTTGCAGTTTTGAACGGTCCGCTGAAATCGTAAAGAAGGGAGCTACTTATATAGTTTTGGAAATTAGTAAGCCGAGACCGGCCTCGGTGGTGTTTTGGTTAGGCCATCGGTCTACAGGCTGGTAGGTACTGGGTTCAGATCCCAGTCGAGGCATGGGATTTTTAATCCAGATACCGACTTCAAACCCTGAGTGAGTGCTCCGCAAGGCTCAATGGGTAGGTGTATCAGTCATTGATAATTCTGACATATAGTCTTAGAAAAAAACCCAGGCAAGATTTTTCCATTAGGTGCAAGAGAACTTTTATATGCACTTTCCCAAAAGACAGGACAGCATATACCAGTTGTTGGGAACTGGTTGGGATGGGAAAAAACACAAACAGATATTTAGTACACTGAGTTGGTTTAATCCAGGACTATTTGACAACCAATAGCCGATGATGAATAAATTAATGTGCTCTAGTGGTATCGTTAAATAAAACAAGACATTGACTTTAACTTTTTAGCCCACCCAGTAGCCAATCTCTGTTTTTGTCTAGCCAGTGTTCTACAACTGGTGTAACAAAGGCTGTGGTATGTACTATCCTGTTTGTGAGATGGTGCATATAAAAGATCCCTTGCTGCTATTCGAAAAGAGTAGCCCATGAAGTGGTGACAGCGGGTTTCCTCCTTCAATATATGTGTGGTCCTTAACATGTCTAATGCAATATAACCGTAAATAAAATGTGTTGAGTGCGTCGTGAAATAAACCATTTCTTTCTTTCCATCTCCTCAGGCGAATTGCTCTACTGATTGAGCTCGATCCCGCCCCATCTATTAACCTGTAATTTATTCTGGTTTACAAATTTTAATGTTCAACTTTCATAATTTTCAGATAACTATAACTGTACACCCAGGTCCTCCTGTTGAGATCTCCCCCGACCAGTCCCCGGGCACCCCCACCGTCTCGAACACCCGGAATGCTGCGTCACGCTGCCTGATCCGTTATCTGAAGGTCTTGTTGCGAGACCAGTACAAGAACCTGGTGAGCGAGGGATACAGTGGAGAGGTGGAGCTGAAGATCGTTGGTCCGACCGGCATCTCGGAGATTCCCGTCTTTGTCGGGGGGTCGAGATCTCTCACCATTCCACTGACAAACGGAGAGGCACTTCTACAAGTAAGTGTTGAGTGATAGTTAGATGTATGACATCCGCAAGTAAGTGTCGCACATTGGTTCGATTAAGTTTGACTTTCATGGTGATTTACCCATTTTTGACAGTTATGACCACTGAACTTAATATATATGAAATTTGTTTTACAGACTTTTTTGGGAGCAATGCCTGAAGATGTGTTGATGTAGTTTTACTTTCATGGCAATTTTCCCATTTTTCATAGCATTATGGCCCTTTAACTTTGGAGATTATGAGGGGGACACGTATTCCTTTAGCAGTACTCAGCATGCTTGTTTTGTTTTTGCAGAACTTTATTTACTGTTATAGTATTTTACTGTGTTAAAAAGAAAGAAAAAAATCTGTTCACCGTAACCTGACCTCGAACTAATGGTCCCTATCTAGACTACTGGCCTCGGTGGTGTCGTGGTTAGGCCATCGGTCTACAGGCTGGTAGGTACTGGGTTCGGATCCCAGTCAAGGCATGGGATTTTTAATCCAGATACCGACTCCAAACCCTGAGTGAGTGCTCTGCAAAGCTCAATGGGTAGGTGTAAAACCACTAGCACCGACCAGTGATCCATAACTGGTTCAACAAAGGCAATGGTTTGTGCTATCCTGCGTGTGGGAAGTGTAAATAAAAGATCCCTTGTTGCCTATCGTAAATGAGTAGCCTATGTGGTGACAGCGGGTTTCCTCTAAAAAACAAATACCAGTGTCAGAATGACCAATAGCCGATGATAAGATAAAAAATCAATGTGCTCTAGTGGTGTTGTTAACAAAAAATAAAACTTTACTGTGTAAAAAGGAAAACAAAATCTGTTCACCTTAACCTAACCTTGAACTAATGATGTTTTCCCCTTAGCCTATCTAGACTGGTTCAAAGTTTTAAAAAAACACTTATTTTAATTTATTTTTTCCAGAACTTGATGCTCCAGGAGAACACTCATGGTAAAGATGGCCTTGAGTACACACTGAGATGTCAGGTCACGTGCCCCGTCATTCCGAAAAACCGCGCAGTCGCTCCCCTCAATATCCCATTCCTCTTTTACAATGGTAGGTGCATTTTTACTCTAGTTATATTCAGGCCAACTTTCAAACACATTGTTTGCTGTAAACACGTCGAAAATCATCAACTCAATAAACTTTTCTTTTGAGTCATATTTGTAGGATATTAAAGGGACAGACACTAGTTTTTAAACACCAATGCATATTTTTCACTATTAGAGACATCTGTGATCACTAAAATTAAATATTATTTATATTTTATTGTTTAGATCATCCATTCTTGTACAACTTGAGTGTTTCTGGTCATTCGTTTTTCATATTTTTAAAAACGCAGTTGGTTTGAGAAGTAATAATTATGGAGTAGTTTTTAGTATATTTTTAAAGAGTATTTCAATGTCACAGATTCTTGTTACACTCTGTTGTATCCACATTTGTTACAGGTTTATAAATAAACCAAACTTGGGGTCCATTTCAGGGCCAGCCCTGGGTTGCTATTTTTGTTCGCCAAAATATTCGCCAATCTTCAATTTCTTTCGCCAATCTAAATATATATTCGCCAGTAACGTATTTACAGATCAGTCAAAATATTTTTGTTTTTAATCTTGTGACAATATAGTATATGCTAACATGTACTTATTATTTAGTTTACATCTTGTAATCTAATAAAGAAATGCTGCCGACGTTTAAGGCTGCCTGTAGCCCAGTAGTAAAGCATGACTAATAAAAAGTAAAACTTGTAGTCGATAGTAATCAAACATTTAGTATTAACAATGCAACGTGGCTTAAATAGTATTTCATTTTATTTAATCGCTTTTTCTAGCTTTACGACAAGCAGCTACTAAAAAATAGACTGGCCATGTGGACATGCAAATAACGCTTATTCACAACGCGAGGCGGATCAACTGAACAAAACTGGTTAACACGTTTGGTTCTAAAATGTTTCGCCAATTTTTTCGCCAAATCGGAAATTATTTCGCCAATTTTTTATATTTGTTCGCCATTAGCGACTTTGGCGAGCCCTGCATTTTTAAAGGTTGAAACTAGGGTCTAGGTGTAAAATAATAATATGCCGTAGTGTTTAAAAACTATAGTCTGTTCCTTTAAACAAGCTGCCATTTTGTATCATGTTTATGTGCTGAGTGAAATTAAATCTGTAAACAGTTATTTTTTATAAATTACACATAGATTTAACCAATGAAAAAGGGTGCTTTTCTGTTTAAGTGTACTGTGCTTTAATAATTTTTGTAGGTCAGTGTTCTATCACCTACATGTAACTGTCAGTTGATTGCAATAGAAATTTAGCTCTGCTTTTACATGTTCAAACAACAAACAAGAAACCAAGATTTTGTTTTTCATTCATTGATAGTTTTATTTCATGTGAAACAACAATAGGAAGAAAACATTTAAATGAAATTATATTAAGCAATGTCATGTCATGTCAAAGGGTTTAACGTGCACATACAGAAAAAACTGTTGTAGCGCATGCCTGTCATGGGCACAGGACAGAAAGGTGGGGAGGGGAAAGAGGGAGGGGCACAAGAGCCGGTCAAGGCTGGTTAAGCAATGGGTATGTGTAAATATAGTAAACCATAAAAGTTATACGTTAAAGATATTCAAATGTTATAAATGTGTTTTTATTCATGTATCTGGCATTTGATATTTCAAAAGATCACTCAACAAAAACAAAAAAGAAGCTAAGTTGTTTTTACTAAGTTTACTAAGTTTTTATCTCTCATTAATTAAACAAGTCGACATTTGTTTCATGCATGTTGCAAAAGCTACTCATTCAGAAACCAGGATTTTTAAATACTTGGATGTAAATAAAAAAAGCACAATGGTTTGTCATTGGTGGGTTGTCTCCCTTGAATGTTACACCTGGTTGAAAGTCACTCCCAGACTGTGTAACAGCTGCTCCATCGACTTGCAGGCTTTGTATTTACATTTTGCCTTGGTCACCACGGCAACCTTCCTGAAAAACAAATATAAATTTATTTTAAACCATATCTGCTAATATATATAGAATATAGCAGGATAGTTTGACTTATTTAAAAAAAAAAAAAACTTTTTTAACAATAGCAGGGCTTCTAGAATTTTATAAAAATCCACTAGCCATGGGATCAGTGATTTTTAAAATGTACTAGCCATGATTAAAAATTCACTAGCCCTACTTTAAATAAATACAATTTTACTAATAGTAATGGTCAGACGTTTCACCTAAAGAGGGAGATAGAGATTAAAAATCATTAGATGGAGTGGAAAGAGGGGGGAAGATATTCATATTTACAAAATATGTAAATGCAGCATTTGACAAGAGTTTTTTTTTTCCACTAGCCATCGGGCTTGTGATATTAGTTATTTACTAGCCCAACACTAAATATCACTAGCCATGGGAGTGGGGCTACCATAATCTAGAAGCCCTGCAATAGTACCTGTTGTATGTGTATTGATAGACTGGATGGTTAGATATATGTACCAATAACTTAAAATGGATGAATTTTGGTGTAAAATCAGGTGCCAGTTAAACAGAAATTTAATTTGAAAGAGCTGGACAAATATTTTTTATCAGTAAATAATCAACTAAAGAAATACATCAGCTGAAATTCCAGTGGCGGGACGTAGTTCAGTGGTACCGTGCTCACCTGATGCATGGCCAATCTAGGATCGATCCCCATCAGTGGGCCCATTAGGCTATTTCTTGTTCCAGCCAGTGCTCCACAACTGGTGTAACAAAGTCTGTGGTATGTACTATCCTGTCTGAGATAGTGCATATAAAAGATCACTTGCTGCTAATTGAAAAGAGTAGCCCATGAAGTGGCGACAGCAGATTTCCTCTTTCAATATGATCTTTGACACTATATTTGATGCCATATAGCTGTAAATAAAATGTGTTGAGTGCGTAGTTAAATAAAACATTTTCTTCCTTCAGCTGAAATGCCAGTGTTTTGACATAGATCCCGAGTTTTGTTACTAATCAAGGGAGGAACAGTGATGTTGTAATTTAACAGATTTAGACTACTGTTACCAATCCTAATTAATTAAAAATGAAAGGATTTAGACGGGGGAATGAATAGGGGTGGAGTATGGAATACACATGGAGAAAATGTTTTAATTTAGGCATTTAGGCCACAACAAAAACTGGCCTGAAAACTTTTCACTATGTATTTTTAGCATTCTACTCACAATATTAGTTGTAATTCATTTAAAAAACATTTTGCCCAGCACTTTGTTTGTTTTATTTTCCTGAGGATGTTGGTTTTTATGCTGACGAAACGTCGAATATTTTAAATATTTTTTATGTAATTTAAAATTTTAAAGTGGTTTCAGTGGAAACATATATTTTTATATATACTTTTTTAATAATAATTCATTTAAAAGGAAGCAAGGAAATGTTTTATTTAACAATGCACTCAACACATTTTATTTATGGTTATATGGCATCAGACACAGATATCGAGGGAGGAAACCTGCTGTCGCCACTTCATGGTGGGCTTCTCTCTCTGATTAGCAGCAAGGGATCTTTTATATGCACCATCCCACAGACAAGATAACACATACCACTACCAGTCATGGTGCACTTGCTGGAACAAGAAATAGCCCAATGGGTTTACTGACTGGGATCAATCCCACACCGACCATGCTTCAAACAAGCCCTGTACCATTGGGCTATGTCCCTGCCCCTTTCATCTAAAAATGCAAACCTATATAGCTGTTTGGTAGTAATGCTGATATAGTGATTTCCCTAGAAATTTGGCAAGGCATGGTAGTCCAAACACCTTTAGGGCATTTTCACCATTATCAGGGCACTTTTGTTTTTTAATAAAAAAATACACAAAAATTAATTGAAATAAAAATTAATATAATTTATGTGCTTGCTTTAATAAATGAATGGCAAAAGATATAAAAGGCATATTTTATTAGTTAATAGTACCTTTTAGGATGTTTTATAAAGGCAATTTTAGAATTAATTACTGAAAAAGGCTTGTTTAATCTCAGGGCATCATGGTGCTGATTAAGGCAAGATGGTGCTGGAGTATTGAGACATGGTGCTGCGCCATGCTAAAACAAGCTAGGGAAAACACTACTGATATGAATACATTTTGTTATCCAGATTCAGACATTTACGTTTTATTTGGCAAAAATGGGCCGGCTCCCCCTCCCGTATAAAAATTGGAAGCTGTAAGGTGGAACCTGTAAGCACATTCCCCTTTTGTATTCCCCAATTGTAATTACCCTGTGAAATTCCACGTGTTGAATGTCAAAGTATTCTTAGCCATTTTAACCCCACTGGAGCAAGGTACACAAGAGTTGTCTTCTCTGATGGAAATGAGCATCAGGTGTCCTCGCTTGGTCTCCACTGGCGACGGGATCGTGATCATCACCGAGGTGTTAAAACTGAGCTGTGACTCGAGTAACCGGAGAAATATGATTGGTCCGATGGCTATCAGATTGTCCGTCTCATGATTCACCTCTCGCAGTTTGCTTAAAACGGCTGGTTGAACTTTCATTATCTGAAAAGAAAGTCAAGGAAACAATGCGTGTTTAGTTAGTAATACACCAGACATATTTTAAAACATGAAGATTTTTTTTTTTTTTATAATACATATGCATCTGCAGGTGTGTGCTTCGATTCATCTGTACAATGTGGTTGTTTTATGTTTTATTTATGGTTATATAGTGTCAGATACATGGTTAAGGACCACACAGGTATATTGAGAGAGGAAACCCGCTGTCGCCACTTCGTGGGCTACTCTTTTTGATTAGCATCAAGGGATCTTTTATATGTACCATCCCCAGAGTTCGACAAATCCGCTAGCCCGACGCCCGTGGCTAGTGGTTTTTAAGTTCAGGCTAGTGAGAAACGCATCATCGCTCGATCGTGTTGTTTTTTATTTTTCTCTCGGCTGAAATTTCAATTAATAAATTTGATTGTGATGTTTGTCATCAAATAATATCAACATCGAAATCAGTATATAATAATAATCTACTTGAACTAGGTCTGCAAACTGCAGTAACATGCTATCTCTACATCGCCAGTTACAGCATGCATTGTTTACTTTTCCCTTTCCAGTTTCTGGCACAGGAAATAAGTCTAATGACATGCATGCTTTGATTGGTTGGACACGTCACGTGGTAGTTAATCTCGCACATATGTTTTAGGCTAAAACTTGGAAATCACCAATCGCGACGACAGGTTAATCTCAGTCAAGTAAACCCCAGTCATTCTTTGAATTTCAGTGTTTGTTTTATTTATCTTGTGTATTCTAATTTAACACTTCGCTGACATGTTATTGGCAATCAGGAAAACAATGTACTTTAATGATAACCGAACTCGGCTTGGCCTATTACGTGTACTCGGACCGTGTTGCGGTCTGGATAATGCGTCACAGCTGCCGATACAAGATGGTATATTTTGTTCATCAATTAACAACGGGTTAGATGTAACCGTTATATTCTTTTGATATCGGCATTACCCGGGATGATGCCCTGTATTTGAGAAATTGACATCACCGTTCCCGGCGACTGAAATAGTATGAAATACATTGAACATCTATTACCGTATGTCACACTGTCATACCCTCATTTAAATTTAATTATTTTGATAGTGGGTTTAGATATCCACCATGAGTTTGCTAAAAAAAAAAAACACCTTACAAAACAACAAATACTGAAAGTTACAACATGATTTAAGTGTTTGTTTTATTTTACTGTTATACTCGTAAATGTGTAATGTTACAAACATTATATAAAAATCCAGTTATAATTGATCAGGAATTTGGGCTAGTGCTTTATCTTGGTGGGCTAGTGGTTATCAATAGGGCTGGGCGGTATTCGGTATATACCAATTGGTATCGGTATCATGTCAATACCGAAATACCGTACTGAGCAAATCTCAAAATACCGAAAATTTCGGTATTGCAAAGTACGTATTCCCGCCTTTAAGTAAAACACTAAAAATACATCTGACACCACATTATCAACAAAATGGCCGATAAGAAGAGCGTATGGGCAAAATATTTCAATAGAAAGGACCGAAAAACATGCATATGCACTTTGTGCCAACGAAAAGTATTGGCCGACTATGGCAATACAACAGATTTGAAGAAACATATTCAACACCATCATAAAGAAGCATACCAAGAAACAACGAAAAGGCTTGAAGAAACGGTGACAGCATCGAAGACAAAAAAGATAAAAATTATATCATGTACGCGAAAGTGTTTCAATGCTATGCGCACATGTACAAGCAATGCTATTTCACGTGATGTTTAGGGCCTACTAAATTCGGGTCATTACGTGAATGCATTCTGTTGTTGAATTTGTGTCACAGTAACAGTTTTGCATTACCTACTACTGCTAGTTTTTGTTAAGGCCGGGGTTCTAACTTTCTAACACCGCATTACAGACTAGCGTGTCTGACGACCACGCATTTATATCTTGAAAAGAATGCAGGTCAGCTTTAGGCCCTATCTTTAACGGAATAAAATGAATACTTCCGGAGACTGTAAATTTTTAAAATCGGAAATACCGAATACCGTACCGATACCGAGGTAAATTGCCACCAAAATACCGATAGCGATACCGAACTTGAAATTTCAATACTGCCCAGCTCTAGTTTTCACAAACCCACTAGCCCTGTGGCTAGTGACTTTTTAAAATATTTGTCATACTCTGCATCCCACAAACAGGGTAGTACATACCACAGCCTTTGATATACCAGTCGTGGTGTACTTGCTGGAATGAGAAATAGCCTAGTGGGCCTACCGACAGGGATCGATCCCAGACCGACTGTGCATCGAGTGAGTGCTACGTCTCGCCCCCCACCATATGTACAAATGCGAAGACTTATGGTGTTTTGGATGGGAGCCGGTACCGGGCTGTGAACCCAGTACCAACCAGCCTTATGTCTGATGTCTTAACCACAATACCTCAGTGAGGTTATCATTTTTGTTTTGGTGTCTAACATGGTTATATCAACATTTAGTTAACAGAGAAAGAGAGGAAACCCACTGCTGCCATATAGGTTACTTTTTCATAGACAGGACTGAAAATACCATGACCTTTGATGTCCCAGTTGTAAGACGCTGATTAAGTGGGAGTACTTTGACTGACATGGTGATCATGTTGACACAGTTTGGTGGGACGGACACTGGTGATGTTTGAGTTAATCACGTACCTGCAATGTTGCGTGTGCAACCATGGCGACACAGTTTGGTGAGATGGACACTGTGATGTTTGAGTTAATCACGTACCTGCAATGTTGCGTGTGTGACCATGGCGACACAGTTTGGTGGGACGGACACTGTGATGTTTGAGTTAATCACATACCTGTAGTGTTGCATGTGCTACCATGGCGACACAGTTTGGTGGGACGGACACTGTGATGTTTGAGTTGAAGGTTGACACAAACGACCCCCCTCGGTCCGTGATGGTGAACGTCTCG
The DNA here is from genome assembly GCA_016106625.1 of Dracogyra subfuscus. Taxonomy (NCBI): domain Eukaryota; kingdom Metazoa; phylum Mollusca; class Gastropoda; order Neomphalida; family Peltospiridae; genus Dracogyra; species Dracogyra subfuscus. Next base: position 1,800 of record JAECMU010271996.1, on the reverse strand, counting down.
GGCTGACTGTACTCAATGCCGAACGATCCACTCCCACCCTTCATCGTGCTGTCCGGGCTGAGGCGCCACACTCCGCCCACTGTCTTCTTTATCGTTCTTGTGCTGAACCTGTAACCATGGTGATGACACACAATACAAAACCGTCACTGGCTTTAATACAATCAGCCCAATTAAAAGAATTCTAAAGGAGGAAATAAGAATTCTAAAGGAGGAACTAAGAATTCTAAAGGAGAAATAAGAATTCTAAAGGAGGACGTAAGAATTCTAAAGGAGGACATAAGAATTCTAAAGGATGAAGTAAGAATTCTAAAGGAGGAAGTAAAAATTCTAAAGGAGGACGTAAGAATTCTAAAGAAGGACGTAAGAATTCTAAAGGATGAAGTAAGAATTCTAAAGGAGGAAGTAGGAATTCTAAAGGAGGACATAAGAATTCTAAAGGAGGAAGTAAGAATTCTAAAGGAGGAAGTAAGAATTCTAAAGAAGGCCTTGTTGAACCAGTTATGGAAAACTGATCGGTGCAAATGGCATACACCTGAGCCTTGCGGAGTACTCACTCAGGGTTTGGAGTCTGTATCTGGATTAAAAATCCCATGCCTCGACTGGGATCCGAACCCAGTACCTACCAGCCTGTAGACCAATGACCTAACCACAACGCCACTGAGGCCGGTCTCTAAAGGAGGATGTAAGAATTCTAAAGGAGGATGTAAGAATTCTAAAGGAGTAAATAAGAATTCTAAAGGAAGACATAAAAATTCTAAAGGAGAAAATAAGAATTTTAAAGAAAAATGTAAGAATTCTAAAGGATAAGTAAGAATTCGAAAGGAGGAAGTAAGAATTATAAACGAGGAAGTAAAAGGTGAAAAACCATACAAAGATGCTCCAACTGCAAATTATTGGAGGAGGGAAATAAATGGGGTGAAGCAAGGTACTGGAAGGAAGGAAGGAAATGTTTTCTTTAACAACACACTCAACACATTTTATTTACGGTTGTATGACGTCAGATATATGGTTAAGGACCACACATATATTGAGAGAGGAAACCCACTGTTACCACTTCATGGCCTACTCTTTTCGATTAACAGCAAGGGATCTTTTATATGCACCATTCCACAGACAGAATAGCACATACCACAGCCTTTGTTACACCAATTGTAGCGCACTGGCTGGAACAAGAAATAACCCAGTTGGTCCACCGGTGGGGATCGATCACAGACCAACCATGCATCAAGTGAACACTTTACCACTGGGCTACGTCTCACCTCGAAACAAGGTACTAGCATTAATACTTAATTTTTCCATTTCACGTTGCATAGGGTGGATTTCTGAACTTAAAGAATTGAGTACAGTGAATAATTGGTATCTGAAGATGACAGCAAGAGTTACTGGATGGACCAGTTGTATTAATTTGTCTTTTAGTTGTAGTGGGAAGCCAGTATAGCATCTAAAGAGTTGAGAGTGGCCAATTATTCCTTGCCCCATGGCTCACTCCCATTCGTCCAATACCTGCATATACATAAACATTATAGACCTAATTGACAAAGCCTACATGTATTTACTGGGTTTATCACCTATGTTTCTAGACTTTGATAATGAGCACCATTCCCCGCCATTCTACAGAGGCTATGTCAGTTTTTATTCCCAATTTTGGAGTAAAACATTCCCAATCTGAATGCAAATCTCATTCACTTGATAAACCTTCCTTTCCAAATAAAGTTTTTATTTGAATAAGTACATGTATATATATATACCGTATATTGCCGTGTATTAGCCGACTCCGTGGATAAGCCGACCCCTTAGTTT
>JAECMU010271962.1:0-12269 GCA_016106625.1 Dracogyra subfuscus | reverse complement strand
ATCACTTCAGCGCACACAGGGGCCTCAGCTTCACTGAATAATTTCTAGTAAATAATTTCACTCGAACATTTTGCTATATAAAACCTTGATGAAGTGTTAAAGTTTGTATTTGGAAGCATGCAACAGTGAATGTGTTTTAACTAAACTGTGTACGGTTCAAAACCAACTTGTGAACGTGGATTTAAGTAACAGGTGCGCTAAGCAGGCAGTCATCACAGACTTTTTCAGAAAATAAATATATTAAAATTGTTTCTCACTTGAAATAAACAATTCCGTTTCATGTCATTAAAAAATCCAGATTTTATAACTTTGTTGAGTATACCATTTCGTTTTGTGCTACGCTTTGTATATTAACAGTGAACATATTATTCGTTTCAGTTTGTATATATGTATAATATGGATTACATTCGTATAACTTTTGTGGATGTTTCATTTCTTTTCGTGTTGTGCTATCTGTGTAATATTTATTGGAAGTTTCATTTTGTTTTTTTCTACGGTATGTGAACGTATGTAATAGTTCAATTGTGTTTTCATTTCGTAATAAGGTAAGGTAATAAACTCATGTCTCATGTGAAGAAAGATTATGAATTTTGTTATTTATTTATTTTATTTGCTACTCTTACTTATAATACATAGGCTGCATATTTTTCAACTTTCAAACTGATATCACGGAAATATCCGATGTTGACCGAATGCTTAGGTCGAACTACCTGATGGGTCGAACTCTTTCTCGAGCACCGAGGGTGTTCGAGCCAACGGGATTCTACTGTATTTAAATATTTTTGAAAATAAAATGTCAAAACAGCGATTCGATCATTCATGCTTAATTAAAATCAAGAAAACGGACACCAATGTATACAATAATAATTCCATTATCCATATGTGCAGCAAGACTACATGATGTCCAAACATGCTAATATATCATGACATTAATAACATGCAATAAATGAGAAAATATGCAAAACAAACATTTTCCTCCATAATGCAAAACGTATCGGTCCAATCTTGAACTGGGGACGAATTCTTTCGATAGCGATGTACACATCCCAATTTAATCGGAACATTTCGACTCTTTCCGGCAGCGGAAATATTTTCGCCGAAAAGATGCGATATGTTCCGATGAAATTAACTTCTGCACTTTTTGTGAAGAGCTCCAGAATTTAAATTTTTTATTTGACGACAGGGTAACAGGGAATCCCCTCCACTATGCTTTAATTAAAACATCTATGATGATATAAAAGTGAGGTTTGATGTTTAAAATAGATACAAGTGTAATTTATAATCCATATTTAGAGCTATAAAAATAAAATAAGGATATTAAATCCGTGACATAGAGCCTTTAAGATTCTTTTGTTCTTTGTACAATAAAATATTTTTTCAATCAACTCATAAATATTAACACTTTGTTCTGTGCCTCCTACCATAATTGAATTTATTCATTTCAGGACAATCCAGTTATTCAATCCTTTTAAAAAGACAGTGTCTCACTTTTTTAATGTAAATTTAAGTATATTTTTTCTGTCTCCTGCAATAGGCAACATATCACAGTAACCAACATATAAAACTGTGTTCTGTTTCTCGTTAAATAACCAGTACCATTTCAACAGAATGATCTTCAACTCATCTTTATTTTGCTCATAGCGAAAACTGAAGTGTGCTTTTCATAATTATCTCATCAATGTATAATCGAACAACTTATGCATTTCCGAAACAATTAACCTTACATTTCAGGCTATATTACTGAACTTTAAACAAATATCTGTTAACCTTTAGACTACTGGATTAATTTTTAACAAAAACCACGTTGAGTGGGTACAAGTTTATAATTTTTACTCATATATATTCACTTAAATGTTTTATAAATACATGAAATAAAGTTCATATATGTATCGGCAAGTATTATTTTTGTGGATTTTTACATTTTAAAAATTATTTTTAGATCAGCTAATGCGGATTAAAATTAGGCAAAAAAAAAATCGAAAAAATTGCTGCCAAGCGACAATACTTGATAAAAACCACTTTCTGAACTCAAAATTTCAAGGTATTTTCAGTTGAAAAAATCAAAATAAAATCCACCATTTTGACCAGAAATGTTTAAAAAAAATATATATTTCCATTTCCGGTAAGTGCCCTGTGAAAAATGGCGGGAAATATGAATTGGGAAATGCACTGTATACAGCCTGCAATACTCAGGTTAAAATCCACTATAAAATCTAGCAAACATGTAACTTAAGTGAGAAATCCAAATGAATATTCTACGTTGTATAATGTAACAATTAACATACATGTTTCTCAGTCAGAAGATTGAGTTCAGTCTCCATGAATTTCTTTGCCTGTTGAAGTGAGCTAATCTCGGTGTCCTTCTGTTGTACCGTTGCTATGGTAACTTCTTTCTCCTTAGTCTCTCTCAGACATTCCTCCTCCACAGCTGCCAACTGTTAATAACAAACAACTATTAATATATAATCATGTATATATACATATTATTAACTTTTATTAGTAAGTACATTAACATTAACATATATTATTAGTATTAAAATTTATTATTACATGCATTACTATTATTCACAAACAATATGCTCTTTAGCTCAAGATTCTGTTGTATTAAATATCAATATTACTTGAATCAGAAATGGGAAGATTGTATGAAAAGTATTAAATATCAGGAGCCAATTATTTTAAACATTATTTTAACCAGTAATTAACAGAAATTTTCAAAATGAAAGACTGAAATAGTACAAATAATAGTTGGAAACATAAGACTGGAACTTGGTTTAGAACAGCTATACATACTAAAATCTATTTTGTATGTATGTGCAAAAACAATTAAATAGAAAATAATTTACTAACACAAGTTAATCTAACACAGGGTTAGTTTAACTATGTTTTAGACAACTGGGCCCAGTTTATGACCGTAATACCTGCTGACGAAGACTGACAATTTCCGCTTCATAATTTCTCATCGTTTCACAATTCGACTGCTTCACACTTTCCTAAAAAAAAGAATAATTCAATTAGTGTTACAATATTTATTCTATTTATTACCCATGGCAATCTCTATAATTTAATGGAAATTTTTCAAATATACTGTTATTGAAAACAAGTTTACAAGTTGACAACAAGTGACAGTGTTGCATCATAGCTGTGACGTATGTATTGCTAATAATTAAGTTAGCTGACATGACTGCCACCACGGGATAACTTTTTTTAAATTCAGGTAACTGGAAGTCAGTTCACGTGAGATTATTACTTAGGTAACCAAATGTTCAGTTATGTGAAAATAGTTCTGGTAACAGATAAGTTAGGCCTACCTAATTCTAAAACATTTGAACTACGGTTCTTTGCCTTGACAGTTCAAATGTATTTAAAAACATAAACTGATTTTTACATATATTACTGATATATGGTACTTTTTAATGTTAGAATGTAATTATTCACCACGTAAACAATCAGCAGTTCTCATGATTTTAAAGTTGTATAACCGACATACGAAGAAAACAACAGTTCTCGTGAAATATTGTGCCGCGCATTAAAGCCTATAGCGAACCACATTGATTATGACGTCAAAAGGTATCTTGTCTTCCCATATGAGTAATACATGGAATTCTTCAATATCTCGAAACTTATTTTTAGGGGCTTTTCAGGGTCCATTCACAATTATAAACATTATTATGAGAATGCAAATCATACGTCAGAGGGAAGGGGTTTAATGCATGCATTATTTTTTAAAGAAACTGTATTTGTTGTATGTCTTTGGAGAGCCAGAAGGGTAAGCATCAAGTGTACGGTTTGCCCACTTCAGGGAACAGTATCGCACTGTGATTCGTTCAGAGATTGCTACACAGTTTTAATACATTCAGAGGTGGGAATTGGTGAACTGTTAAAACGAGGAAATCTAGAGGGGTCCCAGAAATTCCTGAAATCCTAGGTTAAAATCTGTGCTATCGGACACATTTTGGAGAAATGAACAATTAAAATGCAAGGAAATACAATGTTCCCTGAGAGGTAAACAGCTAATCTGAGGAGAATTCCCATTTCTGCACATTAAAAAGTAATTGCTAACCAATTTTCAAACTGACTAGAAATATCGCTTATCAAGGTTTTGAAAACAATGTTCCCTGCACTTGTGAAACTTGCTAACTGTTTTGACCCTTTCAGTACAAAAGATTTAACAGAAAATCTAACACAGACTATAATTAGTTAAATCTCTTAATAATTAAAACTAATATCACACGACAAGAGTGTCGATTCTATACAAACCCTAAGACCACAGAACTGGATGCCAACACCTCAACCCACAGGCTAACTTTATGCCAACAGATTCATAATCTTTTTATTATACATTTGAAAACAGCAGTGTCACGTAATATACACCCACCAATTCCAATCTTGTTAATTATAAAATGTCACTTCACATTTCTGCATACAGGTATATGGAAAGCCCTACTAAACATCTGTACATATAAACCAGATTGTTGCAGTTTAAATGCACCGTAGTATTTTTCAAATAACTATATTTTACTTCCAATTTTATTACCCCTTTGATGGACTATTCCTATTGAATGATGTCATTCAGTTACAGATACATTTAAAAAAAATTGGAAGAATAACTTCATAGAATTTCGAGAATAAAAATAGTTCACTATTTATATTACATTAAAAATAAAATATATATAATTTACAGAAAGTAAAATAAAAGAAGGTACAAGACGATATCACCTTGAGAAGAAAAAAATGGAAACAGGTGATCTCCTAAATATTGTAAACCCTAAAAAAATTAACAAATTGTTTTTAAAATTCCAAAATAGCCATGTTAGTTTTGTGATATAAAAGAGAAACTTACCCACGATGTTGCGTAATCATTTTTCAATTTGTCAAGTTCCAACTTCAAACAATTCAACTGTTCTTTGCTAACTGTCTTCTCCAAATCAAGTTTTCCTTGCAGATCAACAACCTGTGTTTCAAGTCTATGGTTCTTTGTCTCCATGTCAACAACCTTTGACTCCAGTCTCTGCTTGTCTGTCTCAGTGTCAACAAACTGAGTCTCAAGTTGCTGCTGTTGTTCTGTCTGCAGACTGGTCAGTGTCTTGATCTGCTCGTGGTAGGACTCGGTCAACTGTTCCAGTCTCTCCATCTCTTTCTGCTGCTGCCAGAGTTTCTCCTCCAGTTCATGGACCGTCTGCTCGCTTTCCTTGTGCTGGCCGAGGACCTCGCTCAGTTCCATCTGCTTTACGTCCAGCATCTTCTCTAGCTGGAGCTCCTTCTGTCTGTACTGCTCGCACATATCACTGAGACTTTCAATCTGGCTTCTTTCCTCCTTCAGCTGCTTCTCGTTATCCTCAAACTCCTTCGCTCTCTCGTTCATCAGGCTCTCCAGATTGTTAGCCTTTTCCTTGTCCCTCTTCATGGCAGCTTTGATTTCCTCATGGATCACAATCTGTTGCTTCAGTTTTGTTTCTAGGTTGGAGAAATTCTGTTGATAGTTTTCTTCCACATGTTTCTCAGTTTCTTTCAAAGAGGCCAGTTTTTCCTCGTGGTCGGCCCTGAGTTTGTCTGCAGCCGTCTTCAGGTCCACGATCGTCTTCTCCAGCACAGCTTTCTCGCTGAACAAAAGGCCATTCTGTTCTTCCATGATGGCTGACATTCGCATCTCAAACTGCCGACGCTCATCCACCAGTTTAGCCTCGTAGCTGCTGCTCTGTTCAAACATAGCATTATCAAACTCGCTCTTCATTGAAGACAGCTGAAGTTTCCAGTACTGGTCACTCTCTTCCATCTTGCTTCCAAATTCCTCTTTCATTTCTGTGATTTTCTTCTGAAGCTCTTGCTCTCTTGTCACAGCCTCCTCCTGACTCTGCGAGAGTGTCCGTTCAAGAGTCTCTTTTTGTTTCTTCAGATCCTTGATTCTGGCCACAAGATTTTCTTCCTCAGTGGTGAACTTTTCCAAGCCGTGTGCAATCTGTTGTTTCATGTCATTGACGTCACAATCAAACTGAGACATAAGTAGCTTGATCTTTCCGTCTTTTTCTTCGAGTTGTTCATGAAGGGACTCCATTTTTTTAGCTGTTTTTTGGGCAGCCTCCTTCAACTGTACAATCTCCAACTGCAGAGTGTCCTGTCTTTCCACTGCAGACGTCTTTGTGTTCTCCAGCTCCAGATTCAACTCGCTTACTGTCTGTTCATTCTGTGCTGATATGTCAACAAGTTGACCTTTCAACGAATTGCAAGTTGCAGTTAAATCCACTTCCGATTGCTTGTATGAATCTAACTGGTCTTCCTTTTCTTTGAGATGATCTCTTGCTCGAGTTATTTCTGATGTCAGGATAGCTTCTTTTTCTGATGAAACAGTTTGCAAGTTCTCAATCTGCTTGTTAAGGTTGGATACTTCTGTTTCATGCCTGCAAATTGTTTCCTCTAAGCGTGTCTGCAAAGATACCAGCTTCTCTGCTTGTTCAGCATCTTGCTGCCGATACACTTCAAGTCTTTCTTTACAGAGCGTCAATTCGTCATTTAGCAATTTTTCTTTTTCACCAAATTCTTTTCCTAATAATACACTCTTAGCTTCAGACTCTTTCTGTAGTAATTTGTGTATTTTTTCCAACTCACAGTGCTCATGCTGCAAAGATCCAAATTTTGTCTTCAGTTCTGTGAGCTCAAGCTGGGATGACTCATACATGGTTTTAGAACTGGTGAGGTCAAACTGTAGTGATTCGTTCACTGTTTTTGTCTGTCCAAGTTCATGCTGTAATGACTCATTCACAGTTCTGGTCTCCCTCAGCTGATCCTGTAAAGACTTGTTCACCATTTTAGTCTCCGTCAGTTCAACCTGTTGTGACTCATTTATACTTTTAGTATTGTTGACCTCAACACGTAATGACTCATTCATTGTTTTAGTCTCGCTCAGTTCAACCTGTAATGACTCATTCACTGTTTTAGTCTTGTTAAGCTCAACCTGCAATGATTCATTCATTGTCTTGGACTCAGAAAGTTCAGTCTGCAATGACATATTATCTGTTTTAGTCTCACTCAATTCAAGCTGTAGTGACTCATTTACTGTTTTTGTCTCACCAAGTTCAAGGTGTAATGACTCATTCTCCGTTTTAGTCTCTCTCAGTTCAACCTGTAATGACTCATTCACTGTTTTAGTCTTGTTGAGCTCAACCTGCAATGACTCATTCATTGTTTTGGACTCGGAAAGGTCAGTCTGCAATGACATATTAACTGTTTTAGTCTCACTCAGTTCAAGCTGTAGTGACTCATTTACTGTTTTTGTCTCACCAAGTTCAAGGTGTAATGACTCATGCTCCGTTTTAGACTTGTTGAGCTCAACCTGCAATGTCTCATTCATTGTTTTGGACTCAGAAAGCTCAGTCTGCAATGACATATTAACTGTTTTAGTCTCACTCAGTTCAACCTGTAGTGACTCATTTACTGTTTTTGTGTTACCAAGTTCAAGGTGTAATGACTCATTCTCTGTTTTAGTCTCTTTCAGTTCAACTTGTAGTGACTCATTCACGGTTTTAGTTTGATTGAGCTCAACATGTAATGACTCATTCATCGTCTTGAACTCAGAAAGCCCAAGCTGCAGTGATTCATTCACTCTTTTAACCTCTCCATGTTCAAGCTGTAATGACTCGATCACAGTTTTAGTCTCCTTCAATTCGACCTGCAATGACTCATTCACCGCTTTGGACTCCGTAAGCTTCAGTTGTAGTGACTCTTTTGTTGTTTTAGTCTCTTTAAGCTCATGCTGCAACAATTCATTCACTGTTTTGGTGTCATTTAACTCAAGCTGTAATGACTCACATTTCATTGAAGTCTCCTTAATTTCAACCTGCAATGACTCATTCTGACTTTTAGACTCTGTAAGTTCAAAATGCAAGGACTCTTTAGCTGTTTTAGTCTCCCCAAGTTCTAGCTGTAATGAATCATTCTCATTTTTGGATGTGGTAAGTTCAAGTTGCAAAGACTCATTCTCTGTTTTAGTCTCCCTCAGATCAAGCTGTAATGACTCATTCTGACTTTTAGACACTGTAAGTTCAAAATGCAAGGACTCTTTAGCTGTTTTAGTCTCCCCAAGTTCTAGCTGTAATGACTCATTCTCATTTTTGGATGTGGTAAGTTCAAGTTGCAAAGACTCATTCTCTGTTTTAGTCTCCCTCAGATCAAGCTGTAATGACTCATTCACTTTTCTGGACTCTGTAAGCTCCAGTTGCAGTGACTCAACTGCTGTTTTAGTCTGCTCAAGTTCAAGCCGTAATGACTCATTCATGATTTTAGTCTGTTCAAGCTCAAGCTGCAATGACTCATTTGTTGTTTTGGTCTCCCCAAGTTCAGTTTGAAGTGACTCAATCACTGTTTTAGACTTAATAAGTTCAGACTGCAATAATTCATTTGCTGTTTTAGATTCTCCAAGTTCTAGCTGCAGCGAACTATTTTCTGATTTTGACTCATTAAGTTGAAGCTGCAATGACTCATTCACGGTTTTAATTTCCCCAAGTTCATGTTCCAGCGACCCAATCAATGTTTTGGACTCATTCAATTCATGCTCCATTGACTGAATCACTGTTTTGGACTCATTCAGTTCAAGCTGCAATGACTCAATCGTTGTTTTGGACTCATTCAGTTCAAGCTGCAATGATTCAAATGCTGTTTTGGACTCACTAATTTCAAACTCCAATGACTCATTCACCGTTTTGGATTGACAAAGTTCCACCTGAAGCGATTCATATTTTGTTTTCATCTCACAAAATATCTGGTGCTGTGATTCATATTTTGTGTTTGACTCGCAAAGTTCAAGTCGCAGCGATTCATACTTTGCCGTGGCATCACAACGCTGCTGATCCATGAGGGTATTAACCTCAGCCAGTGCCTCGTCACAGCTCAGCCTCAGTTCCGCTTCCTTCCTCTGATGTTCCACCTCGCTGGTCTCCTGCTCTTGTTTCAGACTCTCTACTGTTAGTCTGTGCGACTTCTCAATGGCATCAATATTCATCATCAGTTCAGCTTCATGCTGTTCTTGCTCAGTGATCTTTTCTTTCAATCTGAGCCTGTCCTGTTCCATTTCTTCGAGTTTCTGCAAATAACAAACATAAACAAAGTTTGTTTTTCTTCAACAACACCACAAGTGCACATTGATTTATTAATCATCAGCTATTGGATGTCAAATACAAGGATGTTAGTTCATTTTTAAAATCCAGTTAGAAATGCTAGTATCAGGGCTAGCTGTGGATGAACAGAATATTCCGCCAAGTTATCTATCTGACTTCACAAATAGCAGAAACCCTGTTATTTTCTAACAAAATATAAATTATTACATCAAATTATTTCACCAAACTAAAATCAAATTAGTCTATTGTTTTTAAAATTCAGAATTGGCAAATTTGTGGATTGCCAGAGCCAGTTCTAAGTGGAATAAATAGCATACAAGATGAATTTATCATACAAGACATTAATCAAAATCTGTAGGCTATCCTAGGCTAATGAAAAATATGTCCAGAAAAGCATGTACGTACCAGTCGACTATAACCATGAAATAAGTGATCAACATCATTAGTAACTTTTTTTGCTGCTAAAGAAAAAAAAGAGCTCACTGTTGTCATAGACTGCAGGTCAATGATATTCTGATTATTGTCTTCTCGTAGTTTATCTCTCTCCTCCGTTAGAGAAGCAATATCCTGCTGAGCTTCAAGGTACTTTTGCTACAAATACAAACCAAATTAAAATACAATTACAGAATTGTGGGTAAAATGAAACGCAAACAATTTTAAAATCAGAAGAATAAATGACAAGTTGGATATGTAAAGTAAGCAAAGTATTTGCACTGTTTGTTTTTACAAAACTAAATTATTGATGTTAAAGGAAGAATTTACATTTTTTCAGTACCTGAATAATGTAAAGTTCACCATGAACCTCACTAGGACATTTATCAGTCACAACAAATTAGATTAAATTCTCAATATGTACCTGAATAATGTCGAGTTCATTCTGGACCTCACTAAGACGTTTATCAGTCACCACCGACATAGATTCACCACTGAAACTGTCGCCATCTGCAAACATCATTCATAATGATACAGCAAACACAAACATTCATCAAGTAAATTGGGCATTATATATTAAAAAAAAAAATCATTAAATAATTACATTTGTTATTAATTTTATAAAAGAAATTAATGTTATAAAAAAAGGAAAAAAGGAAAAATTGCTCTAAGATTTAAAGTTTGTGTGAAATGGACCTGAACACAAAAAAGTCAACAAAAAGCTATGTGCCAATGTTCACAATCATTGCAGTCATCTCCCTAAAATAATAACAACCAGGGCCCCATTTACGAAGCAATCTTAGTGCTATGATCACCGTAACTGCATAAGGCAGGGTGCCTATACCTTTTACATGACCCAAATAACACTATGCCATGACCATATGATTATCATTCAAATTTTAGTGATGATTAGTACATGCAGATATTTCATTAAAGCACTGCTAAAATCAGTTTAGGCCCAAAACAGCACCACTGGGTCTTGGTCTGGTAAAGACACCATGTATTTTGATGTCTGGAAGTGTAACTATCTATATCTATCTATCTATCTATCTATCTATATCTCAGTATCCTACTTTGATTGATATAATATGCTTGAATGTTTCCTGTTGTTTGTTAAGAAAAAACAAATTAAAATACAGCTAGCTCAGGCTGCAGCTGCAAGTCTGGCAATGTGAAAATATAGCACATGTTCTACTATAAAATACTGTATTTTTGCGGGAATTTAATTTTTGCGCTATTCACGCAAAAACATTTAGCGCGAATTTTAGGATCCTGTGAAAAATTAAACCAAACAGATTGTGACTGATTAATTGTTGTAGATGACCCGATAATAATAAATTGCAACCCGTTTAAGAAAGACCTCCTTTATTTCTTCAAAGTCCCCTGGAAGGTGTTTGACGTCTTTTGTCCCCTTACGTTTAACAAACTGCATTCGACACAGCAACAATTTGGCCCACGGAACAGTTAATTCCACACTACCTCCAAATTCTTTCAACGTCGATCTGTGCCGTTTCCTCAAAATCCCATCTGCTGCAGCCAAGACCATTCTAACATTAATAACACCACCTGCCAATCGTGTTTTCTTAATCCAAAGTTTTACCTCTTCTTCGTTCTCTCCTAACTTTGGCCTTTGACCTCTCTGTGCTTTGCCCACACTGTTTCGTTGTAGATTAACACCTCTTTATATAATATAATGCTTTACCCAATCTCAGTGAGACCCTTTACCTGTTATAACACTAATCATTTGATCTAATAGAATGCCAACACAATCAATTGGTCGTCTTTATTTGTCTTAATTGATAAACTATTCAGGACTAATTAAGCTCATGTCAAGGTACCGACAGTTAATATTGCTTATGCACTGACTGTAAAAACAGGATCTATTGATAAATAATAGTGGTGTTAAAAAAAGAAAAAAAAGAGAAGAGAAAAAGTTTAAATAAGGATGTGTGAAATATTCATTCCGCGAACATGATGATTTTTCTTTAGCGTGAAAATTACACCCCTCGAAAATAAAGTATTTTACAGCATATCGTCTGTTGCCAGATCTGTAATTCGTACCGTTTCATTTTTGACTGGTACCATACTTGCCATCCCAAACCCAGGCACAGCTTCAATGTGTTTTGGGCCTTAGGCAGCAAAGAACTGTCAACTGTTTCTCAATTGCATTGTTTCTCAGCTATATAGGCATGACAAGTGCAATCTAATGCCCTAAAAGCATTACAATATCAGTTGTACAACTAATTATCTGTATGCATTACACTTGCAATGTAATACTGTAATAGTAGGGAGGCAAATACCAGTCAATTGACTAATTCTAACCAGAACCAGTTCAGGACTGGTGCTTCTAGACAATGATCAGATTTACAGATTTAAGAATTATACTTTTTATTAAAAGTTTATCTACGCGTGTCTTTTTTTCAGGGTAGAGTCAGAGGCGGAAGCAACATTATGATTTAGCATGTCTTTCTATTAAAAATCAGTTTTCCAGATTTTCCAGACCTGGATTTTTAAATCTCAAATTTCATGACTTGCATGATGTGTACGAACACCGATATGGTGGTAATGCACTTAGGTGATCTTAGTGCCAAGATCGCTTCGTAAAAACGGACCACAGATCTTGCTTTGCAACTTCCTTAAGGGGAGATAATAAAGTAAGACCGACGCCACTCACTGAATGCATATTTGTCCTCAAGTTCTTGTCGTAGCTGGTTGTTGAGCTCCTGA
>JAECMU010271905.1:0-10081 GCA_016106625.1 Dracogyra subfuscus | reverse complement strand
CCAGTGGTTAGCTGACGGGGATTGATCCTAGACCGACCGCGCATCAGGCGGGCACTGTACCACTGGGCTATGCTGCCCGCTTTTATCCAAGTGAGTTACAGGTTTGTAAATTAACTAAATTTAGTGTCCATTTTTTACGGGTTAGAAATAGAGTCAGCACCTTTAACTTTCAATTGAGGTGTCAACACATACATGTGTAGATGTCATCTGCCATTGAAACCCATGTTAAATTGCCCAACTTTAAACGAAGATTGCCAATAGAACGAGTTCTCATTGGCACTAACAACATACACCATTGCAAACATACATTATATAAGCATTTATTTTCACTCCAAAATTGAGAACATTTCCATCTCAGTTTTTTGCTATATGACCACATCTGGCTGTACTACCAGTCGGAACAGGTGATTCATTAACCGATTCACTCCGGCTCTCACTTGCACTATATACCCATGTCCCGAAAGGTCAATGCACAGTATTACAAAATAACATGGGCAAAATACAGCCAGAAGGCTTACCATTAAACATACATGTTGTTTTAATTCTTCACTATTTCGTAGAAGTGAATATGTGAACCGTAACATGTGTCACAATTAGGAACTATTGTGGATCGTGATAAATGAATTCTCACTTGGAATTGATCTGTGTAGTGAAAGAAAGAAAGAAATGTTTTATTTAACAATGCACTCAACACATTTTATTTACGGTTATATGGCGTCAGACATATGGTTAAGGACCACACAGATTTTGAGAGGAAACCCACTGTCGCCATTTCATGGGTTACTCTTATGTTGATTAACAGCAAGGGATCTTTTATTTGTGCTTCCCACAGGCAGGATAGCATAAACCATGACCTTTGTTGAACCAGTTATGGATCACTGGTCGGTGCAAGTGGTTTACACCTACCCATTGAGCCTTGTGGAGCACTCACTCAGGGTTTGGAGTCGGTATCTGGATTAAAAATCCCATGCCTCGACTGGGATCTGAATCCAGCACCTACCAGTCTGTAGACCGATTGCCTAATCACAATGCCACCGAGGCTGGTTGTGTGTAGTGAGACCTGATTCTTTAACTCATTACACTTCAGGCAGGCACTCTAACACTGAACCACATCCAGTACCTACCAGCCTGTAGACCAATGCCCTAACCACGATGCCACCGAGACTGGTTCTGTGTAGTGAGACCTGATTCTTTAACTCATTACACTTCAGGCAGGCACTCTAACATTGAACCACACCCCGTCCCTAATCAGCTTGGAACAGACAGACCCACTGGTACACAATATAGTATTCATCTCACATCCAGCACTGCATCTTCACCGATATCGTCAGTCTATTTCATCAACAGTGGTCAGATCACAACGACGAGTGGTCATCCACTTACAATAGTGCCGGTGTTAGAACAGCTGGTTACATTACTGACCGACATCCACCAATCTTCGTATTGTCGTCTACTGTCGTCAGTGTGCCGATCACGTCACCACGTCATCTTGTCACCTGGCTGAGAGCAATCAAGGGATCATGGTCTTCCTCAAACTCAATAAAGGAATCGGCAGAAATTCACTTGCAGTAATTGGCATCAGCTGATTGTGTAGATTTAAAGGCATAGACCCTAGTTTCAACCTGTAAAAATGGACACTAAGTTTAGTTAATTTACAAAACTGCAACACACATTTAGATATGGTTATAACAGAGAGAAGCTAAAGTCTGTGATGTTTAAACAGTGAAATACCATCTAAAAATAGCTAGAGCTTGTCTCATTAACTACTACTTCTTAGACAAACATGCATTTTTAAAAACTAGAGTATGTCACTTTAATATAAAACATGTCTGATAACCCTTCCTTTAATTCTTCTAAAGAGAACAGGGTCTAGTTTAGATGGTAGAGTGTCTGCTTCAGGTGCTTTGGTCACAGGTTCGAATCTTCTTGGTGGACCTATTCTTTATTGTGTTTTTTTCTCATTCCAACCAGAGCCCTAAATGTTTTCATTAGAAGCAAGGGATTTTTATAGGCACATTCTCACAGACAGGACAGCACATACCACAGCCTTTTGACTTGTAGTTTTCAAAGGAAACTTGCAACATTTTTCCATTAGCAAAAGGAGATTTTAGATATGTACATTCCCACATACAGAACAGCACATACCACAGCATCCCACTTATAGTTTTCAGAGGAAACCATAGACAGGACAGCACATACCACTGCATGTTGGTTATAGTTTTCAGAGGAAACCTGGTGCATTTTTCCATTAACAGCAAGGGAATTTTGATATTCACTTTACCACAGACACAATAGCAACTAGGGTACAATTTACAGTTATGGATACTGGTTTGAACTAGAAAAAAACTATAAGAGGACAGGTCCACCAAGGGTATTTGATTCTTTGAGCCAAGCATTGGTAATCATTGGTAATAACGAGTGTATCATTGGTAAAACATCAGACCGAATGGTATTAGGATGCAGGTTCAATTCCCATCAGCGAACACATCTGAATTATTGGAATATATGTACTTGTTGAACTTATTTTTGTTGCATTTTTATTGATTTAAAAATATTTATTAACATTGTAAACAATTGCACTCGATAGGTCAACAGGTAAATCCTATTTTAAGGCCTTTTCAAGCATTTGCAAACAGATGCGACAATATAGTGCAACAAAACAAAAACATGTTAACAGATGTACATGTAATTACATATACCAGTAAAACACATGAAAACATTGTTTGAGAGAGCAGATATATGATAGTAATTTGAATAGAATGACACTGAATGAACCGTAACATCAGTATTAATTTTATGTAAATACATGGATATACTCTATATATTCTGTGAGTATTACTAAAGCATCACATATCCCTCTACCTGGTCCAACAAATTTTCATATCTCCTAAGTTCAAGGGCAATAACTCTGTTAAAAATGGGTAAATTGCCATGAAGGTTAAGCTTGATATTATCTGTATCAGTACATGATACAGCTGTATACAAGATTTCATCTCAGTATCTTGAGGCATTGGAAAAAATAAAATCCGTAAAACAAATTTTCATATCTCCTAAGTTCAAGGGCCATAACTATGTAAAAAATGAGTAAATCGTCATGAGGGTATAACTTGATTTGTAACAGTACATGATAAAGTTACATGTATATAAGAAATTTCAGCAAAAGCAAACTGGGCTTCGGTGACATCATGGTTAGGCCATCGGTCAATAGGCTAGTAGGTACTGAGTTCGGATCCCAGTCAAGGCATGGGATTTTTAATGCAGATACTGACTTCAAACCCTGAGTGAGTGTTCCGCAAGGCTCAATGAGACTGATTGAGTAGGTGTAAACCATTTGCACCAACCAGTGATCCATATCTGGTTCTACAAAGGCCATAGTTTGTGATAACCTTGCTGCTAATTCGAAAGAGTAGCCCATGAAGTGGCAACAGCGGGATTCCTCTCAAAATCTGTGTGGTCCTTAACCATATGTCTGACGCCATATAACCGTAAATAAGATGTGTTGAATGTGTCGCTAAATAAAAAATTTCTTTAATTTCTTTGCAAAAGCAAAGTTCAGAATTTTCTTTTTGTATCTCCTAAGTTCAAGGGTAATAACTGTGTCAAAAATAGATAAATGGTCATCAACGTCACAATTAATCTCTAACAATATATGATAAAGCTATACACAAACTTTCAGTGCAATATCTTGAGGCAATGAGTAAAAACATCCAGAAAACTACCTGTGGGATAAACGGACAGACAGACAGACAGACAGACAGACAGACAGACAGACAGACAGACAGACAGACAGACAGACAGACAGACAGACAGACAGACAGACAGACAGACAGACAGACAGAAAGATGAAGATGAAACCTATAGTCTCTTTCAATTTTGTGTGTGTTCATGTATGTGTAGATGTGTGTGCATGCATGTGTGTGTGTATGTGTGTGTGTGTGTGTGTGTGTGTACATGCATGTGTGTTTGTGTGTGCATTTGTGTGTGCGTATGTGTGTATAGGAGTGTGCGCATGTATGTGTGTATACATGTATGTGTGTGCACATGTGTACATGTATGTGTTTATAGGTGTGTGTGCATGTATGTTTGTGTGTGCATTTGTGTGTGCGTATGTGTGTATAGGAGTGTGTGCATGTATGTGTGTAAACATGTATGTGTGTGCACATGTGTACATGTATGTGTTTATAGGTGTGTGTGCATGCATGTGTGTGTGTACATGCATGTGTGTTTGTTTTATTTGAGGGTGTGGGTGTGTGCATGTGTGTATGTATATGCATCTGTGCGTATGTACAGTGAAACCCCTCTAAACCGGACATCCTCGGGACCAAGTAAAAGGTCCGGTTTTAAGAGATATCCAGTTTAGTGAATTTCTTTTCTTCAGAGATATTTAAAAAAGTAACCATGAAAAACATCCAGTTTTGAGGGAATTCCAGTTTACAGAGGGTCTGGTTTTGAGAGGTTTCACTGTATATGTATACATGTTTGTATGTATTTGTGCATGTGCAAGCGGCCTGATGCGCGGTCGGTCTAGGATCGATCCCCGTCAGCTAACCACTTGGGTTTTTTCTCGACATAACCATATGTCCGACGCCGATATAACCGTAATATAATGTGTTGAGTGCGTCGTTAAACACAAAAAATAAAAATAAAAATAAAAAAATTGTGCATGTGCATGTGCTTGCATATGTATATATGTATGTGTGTGCGCGTGTGTGGATGTGTGTCTGTCTGTCTGTATTTATGTATGTATTTATATCCTGCTTTGAACCTACATTGTCATAATAAATGGATTTGACATATAAAATTGAAACCTAAAATCCGTAGATGAGTTCATTTTAGTTAATTCCATCAAAGTGTGCTGATCAGTTCCAAATGATTTCAGTTATTAGTGTAACAATAAGCTCTTCAGTTTTGAAAACAATTTTAGCACGTGACTTATTTCTAGGTCAGTAGTTCACTTGAACATAAACCAGACAGTCATATTGTCATGCTGGGTTTTGTCATTAATTCCATACAAAGTATAGAAATGTGTATTTAAATAAAAGCCGTATTTCTTTTAAAGATTTTTCTACATTTATCCATAATTGATGAAGAACATAAAGAGCAGTTTTTCACTCATAATGAAGTATTTAGGATAGACCTATTCCATGAAGGTCAGCTATAAAAGATATTTCTATCTTTCATGAGCTGTCACAAAATTAATATTATGCATAATTAATAAAGGGAACTAACTCTATTCATTGTTATGTCTGTGATGATCAGACAGCACTGATATCAGACTGGCATTGTGTTATTAAATTCTGCATCATAAAACTTATGGTGTTAATTCATAGTGTTAAATATGATTTAACTCATGAAATAAATGCGGCAAATGTAATAGTGTAATCTATTTATGCTAAAATGGTCAAATAAAAAAGTTACGTTATAAACAGCCCCTGTAAAGACACATTTTTATTAGATGTATGGAAGAAAATATTCGATAGTTAATTTTTTTTAAATGTGACTTTTTTTTTTTTTTTTTCGGAAATACCTCAATGAAAAACTGTCAGATGCCAAGTGGGCTATTTTTAGCCTATGTTGGTTTGTTTAACGACGCACTCAACACATTTTGATTATGGTTATATCGGCGTCGGACATATGGTTATGTCGAGAGAAAAAAACCCGTGGTCAGCTGACAGGGATCGATCCTAGACCGACCGCGCATCAGGCGGGCACTGTACCACTGGGCCACGCTGCCCGCTTTTTAGCCTATGATGCACACAATTGGGTTATCCCAGAGTACAAAGAACATTTTACATAATGGGGAACGAAGATGGCTCCTTTTTCGACAGTTTCTTAGTTTGTATAAAATAACAATTTATTTGCCAAATAGAGGAGAGAAAAAGAATTCATCCTATGCAGTCATGTGGAAAAGAAAAAGTACGCTCTTGTTAGTGGAAATTCAACCTTGGGATCCTGATCAAATTTGTGCTAGCTTAAAGCATGTCTTACGTGTTCTATACATACATGTAGGAATTTGTACGGGCATAGTTTGGGGCAAGGGTGCTATGTAGCTCAGCTTGTTGAGTGCTCGCTTGACGTACATGTGTTGCAGGATCGAACCACCTTGGTGAATTCATTAAACTGATTGAGCTTTTTCTCGTTCTGACCAGTGCACCACAACTGGACAAAACACCCATGGTATGTGCTTTCCTGTCTGTGGGAAAGTGCATATAAAAGATCCCTTGCTGGATTAGAAGAAATGTACCTAGTAGGTTTCCTCTGATGATTACCAAATGTTTGACATTCATTAATTAATTAGCCAATGATGAATTAATGATTCTGCTCCCATGGTTTCATTAAACAAAACAAACTTTCTAGGTTGGGGCAAAAACAATATTTTACAGTGCAATATTAGGCTATTAATTATTATACAGGTACATGTCCAGAGAAAATGTAGACAAAATGATTTACTAGGTTTATAGTTGAGCTCCCACCCCATCCCAGGTCCATGCAGACCACAAACTACCCCTGGTATGAAAAAAAAGTTACAGTGTATCTTATTTAATGATACCACTAGAGTACATTGATTCATTGATCGTCAAACATTTGGTAATTTTTAAAATAAATTCTTAAAGTGAAAACCTGCAATATTTATCAATTAGTAGCAAGGGATTTTTCATGTACCATCCCACAGACTGGACAGCACATACCATGGACTTTGATATACCATGGTGCACTGGCTGATAATGTGAAATAGCACAATGGATTAAGGCTTACGATGGTATTGATCCTAGATCGATCATGTGTCAGGCAAATGTTTTACCACTGAGCTATGTTTTATCTCCTGCCCTGGTATGAGACAGTGTTCTAAATTACTGTATTAGATATTGACCTCTATTAAGCAACCACCTGTCTTAAGCAGACACATTTTTAAACACCATTTCATGGTTCCTTTGTTAACATAGGTTTGATGACATTTTCACCTTGTATACTTTAGAGAGAATGTAAAGGTGAAGGAATGAAATGGTTTATTTAACAATGCAGTAAACACATTTTATTTATGGATATGTGGCATCGGACATATGGTTAAGGACCACACAGATATTGAGGAAGGAAACCCGCTGTCACCACTATGTGGGCTACTCCTATTTTATTAGCAGCAATGGGTCTTTTATATGCATCATCCCATAGACAGGATAGCACATACCATGGCCTTTGATGTACCAGTTGTGGTGCACTGGATGGAGTGAGAAATAACCCAATGGGCCCACTGACAGGGGTCGATCCCAAACCAATGCGCATCAAGCGAGCACTTTACCACTGGGCTATGTCTCGCCCATACAGAGGTGATGTTGTCATATATCAGAAAGTTATCCATGCTTGTAAAACATTTGCCATTTTTAAGCCATATCTCTTTTAGGAATATATATATATGGCAACAAAATTCTTCTAAATGAGGTTTTTTTCCAATTACACT
Source organism: Dracogyra subfuscus (assembly GCA_016106625.1). NCBI lineage: Eukaryota > Metazoa > Mollusca > Gastropoda > Neomphalida > Peltospiridae > Dracogyra > Dracogyra subfuscus. The sequence continues at coordinate 2,625 of JAECMU010271905.1, read as the reverse complement.
CATACGTAAATAAGCTTCTCGAACATGTAAACTAACATATATTTGTGAAATACAAGCTGTTACATGGAGATTCTGTTATTTTCAAAACCGGGTATTATTTGCAACAGATGCAAAAACCATGATGCTCGAACCTAACGGAAGTGGACTTACTTAGGCAGTCGTAAAATGTGTCAGAACTGGTGTAAATGCGTTGTTTGTATTAATTGCTGAGCACTCAACTGGAAATCAATACACTAGTGTTCGGCACCGCTAGTGTGTTGTACGATTTCTTCTTCGCAGATGTTCATTCGAGTTTCAATATTTACTGGTAAGTTTCACATTTCCATATCAAGTTTTCTCCCCAAAAATGTGTAATTGTTTCTAGGATATTTCTTAGCAGTTTTAAGATTTTATGTTTTTGGATTGTTGTTTTTTATGAGAGTAATGAGTGTGATAACAATTTAGAACATAAAGCTGAAGATTGGTCATTATCAGAATCAGTTTTCTAATTTCATTTGAATTTGAAATATGGCAGTTTAGTTTTAAGATTTTATGTTTTTGGGGGGTTTTTTGGAGAGAGTAATGAGTTTGATAACAATTTAGAACATAAAGCTGAAGATAGGTCATTATCAGAATCAGTTTTCTAATTTCAGCTGAATTTCAAATATGGCAGTTTAGTTTTAAGATTTTATGAATTTTTTATTTTTTTGTAGAGAGTGTAATGGATTTGACAGAAATGCAATACGGGTTTATTACCAGAATCAATTTTTTCATTTCAGATAAATTTGATTTTTGTTTTCAAATTTCTTAATATACGTATCTATATATTTATCTTCTGGGTTTTTTTTAATTGGTCATTACCAGAATATAATGGAAGATTTTTTTCTTTCAAAAATGCATTGAGGTAGGAAAGAATTTCCACAGTAAACCTGCTTAATATTGACAAGGAGGAATGTACATGTTTGCATGTTGTAGTTATGCAATGATCATGTATGCATATCTCCTGTTGTGTACAGAAATAGATTATTTTATTAATGAGAATCTTTTTTCTCTCCCCATCATTAAAGGCATACTGTCACAGATTTAAAGGCATACTGTCACAGACTTAAGGACCTTATTTATCTTAAAATGTATAAGAAATAAAAATTACATTCATTGTTGGAAACCAAACTATTGCATCACCTTAACTGAACCATGATGGAGTGAAATCCATGTCATCTCTCTTGGTAATGATAGTTTTTGAATTATGGACCATTGCCATAATTCAATTATCTTTTACAAAATGTCATTAATAAAGGGAGTATGGTGGTTATGAAGATGGATGAATAAAGTACATTTAGGGACAAATCAAATTATTTTTGTTCAGGTAATACTTTGTTAGACCATTAAATAGGTCAGTGGTCTGTGACAATATGCCTTTAAGGAATATTGCAAATATATTATGTGAAAAGTGTCATATGATAGCTGTCTTTGAACTCTGTCTTTAATTATTGATCTAGGATTAATCCCATTGGGCTATATTTTGTTCCAGCCAGTACACCACAGCTGATATATCAAATGTCATGTTATGTGCTATCATGTCGGTGAGATGGTGCATATAAAAGATCCCATGCTACTAATGAAAAAAAAAGAAGAAGAAAAAAAAAAGAAAAAAAAGAAGCTAGGTCCAAATTAACGAGCTACTCTCAACTCACTAAATCAAAACCTATACTAGCTCGGCAAACTTTCCTTTTGACTGACCGTTCAAAATTGCGCCAAAATTGCTCAATCAAAATTGCGCACCTTTTTCTCTTAGGCTTATTAATTGCTCTATTAAAAATTCCATAGCACCACCACCATCCTCCCCCACCTACTACCAACTTTGTCGGGCTGCTGGTGCTCCCTTGCACCTGCCAGTGCAGGTGGTCCCTCCTCTCCCACACCCACCTTTTCTGTCTTGGATGGAGAGGCCGGCCCCTACGCCCTATAGACAGGCGTGTGTTCTGAATCTGCACGTAAAATCCTATGACATGACATGACATGTTTGACATCCGATAGTCAGTGATTAATAAATCAATGTGCTCTAGTGGTGTATTCTTGAGGGCCACAAAATTTGTTTTATTTAACATCACTTTGATATACCAGTCTAGGTGCACATGGCAGGAACAAGAAATAAGCAAGTGCTTCACCACTAGGCTATGTCCCGTACCACTTAAGGGTCCATTGACAAGGATTGATCTTAAACTGACTGTGAAACTTGCGAATGCTTTACCACACCTGGTATAGCCAAGAGTGCAAGTTGTTAAAAGGTTTGTCTGTGAACTCTGTGCACAATGAAAACACCTACTTTGTATTCTTGAGGGCTCACTGACAGGGATTGATCCTATAGACCGACTGTGCACTAGCAAACACTTTACAACTGGACTACATGTATATCCTTCCCCTGATATGCTAAGAGTGAAATTCTTAACAAGTGTGTCTGTTAACATGACGGACAATGAGAATAACTACAATGTATTCTTGATGGATAACTGACTTGGATTGATCCTAAACTGATTGTGCATCTTACGAATGCTATACCACTGGGCTATATGTTCCACTCCTCTTGAGGTCCCACTGACTGGGATTGATCCTAAACTGATTGTGCATCTTACGAATGCTATACCA
>JAECMU010271772.1:1490-12210 GCA_016106625.1 Dracogyra subfuscus | reverse complement strand
GAACCCCCCCCCCCCCCATAGTTACGCCACTGAATCTGAGCCCTGCTCATGTTGCCCATGTCTATAAGAATACTGGGTGAAATTTTCACACAATAGTTATTAGTTTTGTGGCTTTGCCACACTACACCGAAACTGAAAACAAAACAACTGCAAGTCCCAGTCTGTTATAAACAGTTTAGACAGTACACACTCAGGACTATATTCAATCACTAGGGTGCTCTCTTGTGGTTATATCGTTGCTTGGTGCTTTAAATATCTGTTGGATTGCCTCCAGGTCTGAAATTGTCATTTCCAGAATACTCTTTTTATTTCCTTTATCCTTCTCAAAAATGCTCTTGTCCAATAACCGTGCCAAACCCAAGACAAACAGACCTGCAGAAAAAATAGAAGAAAAAACCCAAGACCATTAAAAGGACATTCCTGAGTTTGCTGCAATATTTTAAGATATTATCGATTAATAAAATATTTCATAATTAAACTTACATATTAAATATATTTTTTGTTTAGAATATTAGTGGCTCTATATTAAATGTGTTTCTGTTCTAATATTTGTACTAAGTTAATTTTATTTCCTAAAATAGATTTTTTCATAGGTACAAAATTATTTGATGATGAAATCCAGTTTGGGCTTCTTATAAATATTAAGACGACCAGAAACACATTAAATATAAAGACATTGATATTGTAAACAAGAAAATATATTTAATATGCAAGTTTAATCGTAGAAATATTTTATTAGTCAGAAATATCTTACAGTGCAGCAAACTCCGGAATGTTCCTTCAAGTAGAATAATAATTTATGATTTATAATTATAAAAATATAATCTTCATAACCACAAACAAGTTGGCTTATAAACCAAATAACAACAGATATTAACGGAACAGTATCTACCTGGAGATGGGAATGTCAGCTAGTGTTAAGTGATTTTAAATTCTTATCATAAACTGACAGTTAAACTTTGTTTTGTCTATTGATACCACTGGAGTACATTGATGTATTAATTACTGACTCGTGGATGTCAAACATTTGGTAATTCTGACAGTCTTAGAAAGGTAATCATTATATTTTCCCCAGACAGGATAACACATATTATGGCCTTTGATATACCAGTCATGAGAAATAGCCCATTGATGGGGAATGATCCTAAGCCGACAGTACCACTGGATTACATCTCGCCCCTATTGTAGCGTTCACCAGGATAGACCCTAAAAGTTGCTGATTTTACCTTTAACAACCATTTAATATTGTTTTTCTAGATGCATACATGGTAAACAAACACCAACCCCAACCTATTTAGATCAACTCATCTAACCTCCAGGAAAGAACATTTCCAGTTAACAAATGCCTATTAAGTTTACAAATGTTGTTTTGGCCATCTAAAAAATATCCCATCTTACTGTAAACCCAATTGTTTTTTTCATTACACACCCTGTAATTTTAGACTCTTTGACCCATAAAGGTAGAGTAAACTCCAACAAGAGCCTTATGTATTGGAATGATACATACCTGGACCACCAACACATACTGACACTTTAACAAATGAAAATGTTTAAATTAATAAAAACCCATGATTTTTATCCTGCTAACTGGGGGCAGCCATTTTGTTTTGTTTTTGTGACGTCCAATGGTGTAGTTTGGGGCGAAATGATGTCAGCTCTGTCGAACTTCTCTAGTATGCACAGTGTAAACAAACGCTCTAATTTACAACAAGGTGCTTCACTTACATCAACCTGACTTGTAAAACAACATAAATGACTTGATAGTATAATAAACTATTTAACTAAATATATTTCAATTTGCATCAATATAACGAAATGGAGTTATAGTATTTTTTTTTTTAAATCCAAAGAAAAAATGCATATTATTAGGCCTATTGGTATAATACGTTCGAGCAAAAACGACCACTCACGATACCCAAGTGATGATTTTCTTTTCTTTGGGACTATATAATTGGTCAGTCTACTTAATCAAAAGTTTTACAGAATTACTTACAGTAATAAATGGGGGCGGCTGGTAAAGTCCATTATAATTTGAGGTTATCACACAATACCCTGTGATCTTAATGAAAAAGGCCCGTCTTTTTAGTGTGTCTAGACACAGTGTCTGGGGAGCGTCTAAATAAACACCTGCCACTCAAGAACTGCAGGTACAGGCTATGGAAAGAAACGACCAATTAACTAAGAAAACACTCCGATTATTATTTCAGTCCGTGGGTTAATTTAAACCATAATACAGTTATTTCAACACTTTGACAATGTTGGTTTATTTTGTATTAAATATAATATATACTAGTAATTGTTGCTAGCTTACTGGGATGACTATTATTAAAGAATATTGGGATGTATCCGCAAAAATCAGGTATGTTTGGTTTCTTCAATTCCAAGACTAATTCCTGACGTGATGTGTTAGGTATTACGTAATCACCAGCTCGCCAGAGGGTGTATTCACTAGAATGGTACAAAATGGCTGTGCCCGTTATATATAATAGCCATCACATTTAACCGTTTTATTAATTAACTATACGCTTATACTTGTTGCATACCAGGCCAAATGACTTGATTGTGCCCTCCTTTAAGAATGATAGTTTATGGATAATGATGCTTTTTAATATTTTGGGTGTGAGGTGTTATGGCCATTTATTGTTATGTTTATTGTTACCTGATGATAAGAATCCCACATGAATGAAGAAAGAAACTCTCCTAAAGCCAGTGTATTTCTCTCGTGCCTTTCTACCCTGAATCATGACAAAACCAGCAGCACCCCACAGTACTGACACACCAATCAGCTTACAGCTTAAGCAGTCTCCTTCTTCAAGGGGCACAACTTTTGTAATATAGTGCTTTATGATGACTCCAGCTTCGGTTACAGTGTCAGTTACTGTGTCGACAAAAGTGTGTTTCTCATTGTTTGACAGTCTTGGTGTAACGGTATTGGATGAGACATCTTGCTTCGCTGTGACCAAGCTGGAGGCAGGAGGCTGGACACTTTCAGTGGGAAAAGATGGTTTAGAATCAAATGACAGTGGTGATTTTTTATCACCTGTACCAAATATCGACTTTAAATAGTCCATGATGCCGTTATGACGAGTGTAAATTAATTGTTCCTGGAAAGACAAAGAGAAACATAATTTAGAAACTTTTTTAAGACTGATATAAATGTAAAGTTTACATTATTCCTCTTTTTATAAAAATAGTTTTTACGGGCACCACTTGAAAACAGAATGAATAAATAAAAAAACAATGTACTAACACAAAGGTAATTTGTCCAGTGGGTGTCTGACAAAGGTATGGTATATAAACCAATCAAAGTCTATACAGACAGTTTGTAGTAAAACACAGTGTACGGATATGTTATTTGCATTGTAACATAAATCCTGGTTTAGCGATGTGTGAAAAAAAAACCTCACATATGAAAGAAAAGTAGATGACAACAATTTGGATGCTGATTGCACAAACCATGTATAAGAAAACAAACTGAATGCAGTTGGTAAAATAAAGCAGTTAGGGACACCGACATTGTTTATTTTCATAATTTTACTTTCTTGTCAAAATATTGTATAAATTTTAAATATTAAAAGAAATAAAAAGTATAATTCGTCAAATCCAATTATTACTGTTTAATATGTTATATTAATTGTGTACAAGGCCAATACAACGGTAGTCCTTGTCAATACCAATGAGGTAACTTGCAAATTGCTATTACCGTAAATCCTTAAATAGATGCTTAGGCTTCCTTTTTAGCATACTCTGAGACCCGGTATCTATTCAGTGCAGACTTCTATTTGTTTCATACTGCAGTTTCTAACATACCGGTATTTTAATGGATAACAAAATCGATCGTCTAATCTCACATTCTTTTGTTTAGAGAATACGTCGCATTGAAGATCTATCAAGATTATTATATGTTCAAACTTTTATTGACAAAACCAGAAAAAGTGCATTCAGTAAATACCAAAATTAATGTAACTTTTCAAAAAGTAAAATTTCCACAACTGTCAATGAAAGTTATATTTTTTACTGCTGCCCATGCTTATAAAAAGAATCCAGTCTCAATCTTTAATGGTGTCACATGCATAAAATGTGTATGGCATTGTCATGACAGTCTCAGGGTCTTATTAAGAGTCTTTGAGTCCAGACTCTAATAAAGTTTGATAAACACCAGGCCAGATGCTGATGCTGTTGATATCAATTTCAATATAGACTTTGTCTTCACCATGATCACCTGACAAAACCAGAATAGCAGAAATAGGCAGGCTTCCATTTATTTTGCAATCTGGTCTCTAATCAAGGCAGAACTGTAAGGTCGATGACAGTCACTTTTTGGACCGTTGTTTTGGCATCGTACACATTAAATAAAACATATCCAATGGGAATTTTCTGATATGATATATATGACAAAAGGTACTTTTTATTTCTTTCATCTTAAAACTTGAAAGTAATATTATGAAAAAATAGTGACCTGTAAACAGCGTTTTCTGCTTGTCATAAAACATTTACAGGGGTCAAGGTGAGTAAACCAGTTTTTATTTTAATGTGGCAAAGCATTGTAATAATATAGCTAATTTTGAAGTTGAATGACATCAGTATTCCAATGACATCACTTTGCATCTCCTTACAATAACACTAAACTGGGTACATGACATTTCCATATAACAGAAAAAAATCAACCTCCACTGAGGGGATTTGAACCATGGACTCTCAGCACGATAGTCCAGCACTCTACCAACTGATCTAATATGGAAATTTGCACTGCGAGTAGGAGCATTTTATACCAACACTACTACATGTCCCCCTTCAAGTGAAGCTACGTCCCGGAGCTGTGGGCAACAGGCAGTGGAACTGTTATGGGTCCAGACTTGGTTATAACTGTACTCTTGTGTTAAGAACATACCCAGTCCCTACGTTGGCTCCAGTAGGAGCACGTTATACTAACACTACTACATCCATATGCACCTGAATGTCATTAACAAACTGTACCTTTTACAACATAGGGATTTCAAGTAAAATTACGGTAAGATATGCTATATTTATTGTCTACGAATGAATGAATGAATGTTTAACAACACCCCAGCACGAAAAATACATCAGGCTACTGGGTGTCAAACTATGGTAATGCAAACAAATAGTGATGAAGAAAACAAGGGGATTTGCTGTAATGGCCATTCTCAAAGAGAATGTTACATCCCTGCATCACAGCGAGGTTACAGCACGCGCAGGGGTTGTCTACAAAGACAAAACAAGAGTGCGAACGTCGGGATGTGGTGAACTTGTATGGAAACTAACTCGTATGAACGGAAAACTTGTGTGGAAAACAAACTTGTATGTAAAAAAGAACAGTGAACTCGTATGGGGATGTATGGATATGCAAATATACTCTAATATTCTCTTAAATGTGTATTTTGACACTTGTTTTGTATACATGCTTCTTATTTATGTCAACTGCAGTAGCCTATTTTCGTGTCACCTGTGGTCACCTATTTTCGTGTCATGTTATATATTTACCGGCCTCGGTGGCATTGTAGTTAGACCATTGTTCTACAGGCTGGTAGGTACTGGGTTTGGATCCCAATCGAGGCATGGGATTTTTAATCCAGATACAGACTCCAAACCCTGAGCGAGTGCTCCGCACAGCTCAATGAGTAGATGTAAACCACTTGCACCGACCAGTGATCCTTAACTGGTTCAACAAAGGCCATGGTTTGTGCTATCCTGCCTGTGGGAAGCTCAAATAAAAGATCCCTTGCTGCTAATTGGAAAGAGTAGGCCATGAAGTGGCGACTTTAGGTTTCCTCTCAAATCTGTGCGGTCCTTAACCATATGTCTGACGCCATATAATTATAACCATAAATAAAATGTGTTGAGTGCATCATTAAATAAAGCATTTCTTTCTTTGTTATATATTTTGTTTCATGCGTAGGTGTATGGGCATTTTTCCTGAATGACATGTGACATCAAGAACATCATTGCCCGAATGACCAGACAATTCTTGCCACATACGACTACAGACAAGTCTTCCAAGTTCCATACGAGTTCACTGCAAGCCTGAACATCGACCTTACTTAAGGTCAACAACAGTCACTTTTCGCACACTTGTTTTGGGGTTGTACACAATAAATGTAGCATATCTTTTTTCTTTTTTTTAAACAATATTTATTAACGTTTAACGTTTGGAATTGACCAACAGGCGATGCCTATATTAAGGTCTCTCCCTACATTTTACAAATACAATTTTTACAAAACATAGCAGACAAAATAATTTAAATTGTGAGAAACACTAACACACACAATGCACGAGAAGTGAACAGAAACAGAATGACCGAGAGAGAGAGAGAGAGAGAGAGAGAGAGAGAGAGAGAGAGAGAGAGAGAGAGAGAGAGAGAGAGAGAGAGAGAGAGAGAATGAATAAGTGAGAATTGTCAGATAATGTCAAAGCGTTTGCTTGCAACAATAAACTGTTGAACCATTTTAAACATTCAACATTTTTTTGGTCATCACAATTTGGATTTCCAAATAAAAGCACTTTATAATTTAAATTTGAGTAAGCAAGTAGAAATTGAGAACGTTGTCTGTCAGAGTTTAGGCAATGGAGTAAAAAATGTTCAGAAATCTCAATAGGATGGCCACAGACACAGATTGGAGTATCCAATATAAAACGTGTAAATTTGTGTCCATTTAGGTCGCTAATATTTAGACAAAGACAACAGTATAATATTAGTTTTGTTTGCATATAAGTTTTTTTAAAGCAACTTATGGATAAGGAATTTTTAATATTTATTGGTAGTTTGTTCCATAATTTAACTCCTGAAGGGAAGAACGAATCAGAAAATAGTTTTGTTCGGTTTCTAAAACCCTGCAAATGATCAGCATCACGCCACGGGTAGCGAGAATGTTCCGATACTGTTTTGGGCAATTTTTGGGATAGGTAAGCCGAAGCCATACCTTTACAAAATCGATACATCATACATAATTTTTGGCATTTTCTTCTCTCTGACAAAGGCACAAAACCAGTTTCCTTGTATAATGACTGATGAGATGTTCCACGAACAGCACCACAAATGGTGCGTAGAGCATCTAATTGAATATTTTCAAGCTGCTGAGATAGATACAATGTACAGTTGTCCCAAATTACATCAGCATAGTCAAAAAGAGGAAGGATAAATGTGTTGTACATTTTTTCCAACGATTTCCTAGATAACCTATATTTAAGCGACCGAAGACAACTGGTCATTTTAGATGTTTTATCAATAACAGTTTGCACGTGAAGTTGCCATTCACCAGACTGTTGGAAAACCAGTCCCAAAAGTTTATGAAAATTAACTTCTATAATTTCCTCATTGTCAAGATACAAAGTGGGTTTAATCAGAGGAGATGACTTCCGCGTAAAAGTGAGTGTTTTAGTTTTAGCAGGACTAAATTTAAAAAGCCACCTTTTGGCCCAGTTATTAATATGTTTTAGATCAGAATTTAAAATATTACTAGCGGCCTGTGAGTCATCCACTTTTGTGAATAAAGAAGTATCGTTAGCGAAGTCGTATGTTTGAGTCTATTCCATTTACTATATCGTTGATATATATTAAGAATAGCATTGGACCATGAACTGAACCTTGGGGCACGCCAGCAGGAATGATTTTAGTACTTGAAAATTTCCCTTCAATAACTACTCGTTGTTTACGGTGGGACAAATAATTTTCGAACCAATATAAGAGGTTGCCCGAAATTCCTATAGATTTTAATTTCATTTCCAAACCTTTATGCTAAACTCTGTCAAAGGCTTTACTAATATCACAGAAAACAGCTCTAACCTCCTTGCCCTTGTCCAACACCTGGCAAATAAAACTGTACAGGTCAAGAAGTTGATTAACTGTCGAGTCCCCTGGTATTAATCCCGATTGAAATTTGGTTATACAACTATTATATTTTAAGAAATTGAAAACATGTTTAAAAATACATTTCTCAAACACTTTTGATAAGTTACTTAGAATTGACATTGGTCTATAGTTACTAATATCGTGGACAGAACCTTTTTTATGGATAGGTGTAACATCGGCTAGTTTTTAATTAGACGGGAAATATGAGCGTTGTATGGAAAGATTGAAAAGTAGAGTTAGTGGGTAGGAAAGTTCAGAAGCTAACATTTTTAATAAAGTATTGCTAATGAAATCTGGACCAGTAGACTTCGCCGGATTTAATGACTTTAAGATATCTTCTACCTCTTTTTGTGTTAAATTCAATGTGATCCAGGGTTACGTTTGATAAGGCATCAATCTCCGGGACCTCTCCGGGACCTCAGGGTAGCATATCCAGGGCTTTAAATTGCATTAAAGTCGAGGCGATAAACGTTGTGCCCAAAATACAGATGCCCAAAATAATCATGCCCAAATTAAGTATAAACATACTGACCTCAAAATATCTCACCTCAAAACCACTGAATATTAAGTTTATTTTCATTAAAATAGCTAGAAATGCATTTCTGAGTATTGACAACTCACCAGTAGCTGTTATAATAATAGTATTGACCTAAAATGACCTTCCTGAACTTAGAAAAAAAAAGTCCCCGTTGTGCCCAAATTAGTGATATCTAAAGCCCTGCATATCTTACCTTAATTTTACTTGAAATCCATATTTCATAAATAGTACAATTCTTTTTAATCACAAAAGTTTCTTCAAACACATTCAGATGCATTAGTAATGTTAAAAAAAAATCAAAAAAAAAAATCAATAGCACGTCATGTACATCATTGGAATACTGACGTCATTCAAATTCAAAATTAGCTGTATTATTACAATGCTTCAACACATTAAAATAAAAACCGGTCTACTAACCTGGACCCCTGTCAATTTTCTATAACAAGTGGGCAACGTTTATTAAAAAAAAAAAAAATTCTGGACAAAATATTAATTTTAAGTTTCAAAAGATGAAAGAAATAAAAAGTACCTTTTGTCAAATATATTTCATATAAAAGAAATTACCATTGGATATGTTTTATTTACTTTGTACGAAGCCAAAACAAGGGTGCGAAAAGTGACTGTCGTCGACCATAGTCGAGGAAAGCCTCTATTCGAGGATTTACGGTAAATGTCGGAGTGACAGCACAAGATGATCTTAACTATTACACACACTATCCAAACTTACAGGAGTAAGCATAGAACCATTCTGTACAGATGCCAACTCGTATACATAAATAATACATTAATCTTTGTAAACATTAATATTATAAGAAGTGTCTTGAATTTGAAGAAGTCTACACTAACGAAAGCATGAAAGCTGTAACCTATAAAAGTATGCCTTAGGTATTACAGGATTTACAACAAACAAAAGAAACACCAAAAAAAAAAGATAACCGAAAGAAACAACCATACATATTCATGAGCATAATTATGTATTAATGTATGTTGAAATTGCTTTTACAAATTTTATTTCATTTACAAAGCTAATTAATATGTTAAGAATATTTTATGTCTTCAGTATTTCGGATTATTGCACAGAACATATTTTATAATAAACGAGCTAATCGCCATCACACAGTCCAAAACTGCCATCACACTTCCCCATCGAGGGTGTGTGTGTGTGTGTGTGTGTGTGTGCTAATAATAATAATCATAATCATAATAATAAATATTAAGAAAAATAAAATAAATAATAAATAAATACAAGAAGTTTAAATTATTAGCAAATAAATGGACCCTGGATTTAGTTTCAAATAGAAACAAATAGGCACCACGGAAATTGATAGCTGAATTAATCTGAAACTGTTATTTGTGATGCGCTTTCGCTCGTTGGGTACATTTTAAAAGAAAAAAGAAAGACATGTTTTATTTAACAATACACTTAACATATGTTATTTACGGTTATATGGCGTCAAACATATGGTTAAGAACCATACAGTTATTGAGAGATGAAACCCGCTGTCGCCACTCCATGGCGGCCGGCCTAGGCCTACTCTCCGATTAGCAGCAAGGGATATTTTATATCAGTAATAATATATGCACCATCCCACAGACAGGGTAGTACATACCACGACCTTTGATATACCAGTCGTGGTGCACTGACTGGAATAAGAAATGTATAGCACAACGGGGATTGATCCCACACCGACCGCCCATCGAGCGAAAGCTGTACCACTGGGCTACGTCCCGTCATTACATTTTAAAACAACTCGTACGTAAGATATAAAGGTATCTAGCGGTCACTCATGTAGTAGAGGGGAAGGGATTAAGCTAATTTTCTCGTTCCAACCAGTGCACCACAACTGGTCAAAGGCCGTACCGGTACGTATAGTATGTGCTTTTTATGTGAGGAAAGTGCATATATAAAAGATTCCTTGCTGCTAATGAAAAGATCTAGTGGGTTTCCTCTGATGACTATAAGTAAGAATTATCAAAGAAAGGAAATGTTTTATTTAACGACGCACTAAACACTGATCGAGCTAGTCCCTCCCCCAGAATTATCAAATGTCTATGATTATTAAGTTTTCTCTAGTGGTGTCGTTAAAAAACAAAACAAAAAAACTTTAACTTGTGTAGTAGTTTTCTTTGTAAAAAAAAGAGAAGATTTTTAATGTGTAAAAATTAGTGAGTCACCGTGACCTATTTATTGACGCGACATACCGGTAATCCCAAGTTAACTCGCATGATGGTTTGATAATGCTGTGTGTCGTATTAATTTATGAATTTTTTTTATATATATTCTTCGGAAACAACAAGTTTACGAATGCATGCA
>JAECMU010271500.1:0-13144 GCA_016106625.1 Dracogyra subfuscus | reverse complement strand
TGTCTGTGTGTGTGTGTAAAGGTATGTGTGTGTGTGTGTGTGTGTGTGTGTGTGGCTGTGTGTGTGTGTGTGTGTATGTGTGTGGCTGTGTGTGTGGCTGTATGTGTACAGGTATCTATGTGTGTCTTTCTCTGTGTGGGTCTGTGTGTGTGTGAAACCCATGTAATTTCCCATTGTAATCAGCAGTCTGAAGATTACTGTGGAGTTTTTAATTCTCCACGGCTTCTGTGTATGTGTGTGTGAAATAGAATAAGAGAAAAAAAGAATGAGAGGTAGACAGCCAGACAGATAGAGAGGTGCACTTAAAATGGATTGGATATTACTATATTAGGCCTGTTGTAACACTTTGTACTTAAAAATACCTTAAATTTGATTTCTTTATTATTTCAGCAGTCTTGGTTTGTGGATGATTACTGCAGTCTTAAAGTCAAGAAAATCACAAACCAAATATGACCAAAGAATGAACATCATTTGCAACAGACGACTGATTAGCTTCAGAATATTAATGACTGATATTAATATTATATTTAAGTAGCTGAAGCTTACAACCCAATAGTCATGATAATGACTTCCCACCCCAATATCGGGAAACAAAGGATACAGAATGACGAAAGTGCAAATGGAGCCAGTCTTATGTTCAACAAAAGCGAGCGACACTAATGTTCGCAAAACTATTTGATTGTATGGATCCCAGTGTAGTCAGTTTGACATGAAGCACATAAACCAATCTAGTAAATGTTTTTTTTAATATGTCTAGTTAAACACACCCTGAAGTGGACTCGGATTATTCACATTTCACAAACATTGTTGTCACGGATACAGAAAACAAAAGACCGATCTGAATAGTTTCTGGCAACCACGTCTTTGATAGAATGAAAGTGAAAGTGCAGGGTTCGACACATCCACTCGCCCTTGGTCCCAGCTCGTGAATGTTTTATCTGGACCTGTAGAAATTATCATCTGTATTGCTATAATACATAGAGAACTAGCCAAAGCTTGTGTGAGGGCCAGTGGCTTTCTTAAATATTTGTCAAACTGAAAGTGAAAGTAGATGATCTGTAATCGGGTGAGTATTCTCGACAATTGATTAGTGACTGATCTAAACATGTTGAAGACCAATGAACACATCAACAATCCAATTCAAACTGACACGACAGATTGTTCCTCTGTGTTAAAAACTACTGGAGAATGTGTGAACAACTCTATGACAGAAAACACTAAAGATTTTAATCAACCTTTGTGTATGAAGTTAAATTCTCCAGGTACTAATGGGAATATTTCTTACGTCGTAAATACACCCGAATATACAGATTCTTGTTACTATGGTGATAATGAAGATGGTAATGAAACAAAATCAAATACATCTGTCAAACATGACAAGTCAAGAGTCTCTGATTTGCTACAAAATGATATGTTAAATAATGTGAAAAAAGATTCAGATAATCCTTTAGTTGACCGAAAAACTGAAATGTCTGCATTCATGAAAGTTGAAAAAATCGACACAGCACAAATGGACCATATTGGAAATAAAGAGTTGGCTACAGAATTTGATGAATCCGACTCTGGCGTTTCAGAATATTCAACTAATCAGACACCTAAACCATGTGAACCGGTTGATGGAATTGAGACATGTAAATACCGGATTACAGTTAATGAGTTCGATGCTGAATATGACGAATCAAACTCTAACAATTCAGAACATTCAGATCGGACCCCAAGTAAAAAATACTGCTTGAGGAAAAGTCGAAAATTCAAAGATGGAGAGACAAAAATGAAAAAAAATGAAATAAAAAACCAGATAAAATCTTCTAAAGTAAAAATCTGGAATCGACCGACAGGTTCGGAAGGGGAAACAAATACACCAGATTCAAAAAACAAAAGTAATAAAAAGAGGAAAAGAAAAGGAAAGACTCAGTCTGAAAAGATTTTTTGTGACTTGCCAAATGGTCCACACGAAGATGATAACAAAAAGAGATATCAGTGTCACGTTTGTGGCAAATTACTAAAATCGTCGAGTGCGGTTAACGTTCATCAGCGAGTTCACACTGGAGAGAAACCGTTCTCGTGTACCATATGTAATAAAAGCTTTTCTGTCAAGGAATCGCTGAACCGCCACCTCCGAACTCACACCGGCGAAAAACCCTACGTCTGTAGTTTCTGCGGCGAGTCTTTTGGCCAGGCCGCATCGCTCAAGCGCCACCTTGGCCGACACACAGGAAACTACCCGTTCAAATGTCACATGTGCGACAAGCGTTACATCCAGCATTCGGATCTGATTGGACACCTGCGATCACACGAAGGCTTAAAGAGGGAGAAGCTGTGGACATGCGAAGTGTGCGGGTCGGGCTTCGTGAGCACACGCAATCTCATCAGACATGTTAAGTGGGTGCACATCGCCGACAAGCCGTTTGTGTGCGACATCTGTGGGAAAGGTTTCGTCGAGTTGGGCAAACTTTCAGCTCACCAGCGATACCATACAGGTAATGTTACATTGTAGGAATGAATAAGTCCGTTGGTTTGTTGATAAACCCACCACTTGATCTGTCGTCAGTCGGTCAGTTGGCAAGTCAGTCAGGTCAGTTGGCCAGTTGGCCAGTCGACAAGTCAGTCAGTATATCAATTAGTCGGTCAATATATCAATCAGTCGGTACATCAGTCAGTCAGCACATCAATCAGTCAGTCAGTACGTCAGTTAGTCAGTCAGGATATCAATCGGTCGGTATATCAATTAGTACATCAGTCACCGAGTCGGTCAGTACACCAGTCAATCAGTCAGTACATCAGTAGCTGAGTCATTCAGTAAGTCAGTGGTCAGTCAATCAGTAGCTGAGTAAGTCAGTAGGTCACTCAGTCAGTACATAAGTTAGTAAGTACATCAGTTAGTCAGTACATCAGTCAGTAAGTCCATCAGTCCATCCCTTGGTCAGTCAGTATATCAATGGGTTAATATGTCAGTCAGTCAGTTAGTTCATCGGTCAGTCAGTACATCAATCAGTTAGTCAGTCAGTCAATACATCGGTCAGTCGTCAGTAAGTCAGTACATCAATCAGTAAGTCCATCAGTCCATCCATTGGTCAGTCAGTATATCACTGGGTTAATATGTCAGTCAGTCAGTTAGTTCATCGGTCAGTCAGTACATCAATCAGTTAGTACATCAGTCAGTCAGTCAGTACATCAGTCAGGATATCAATTAGTACATCAGTCACCGAGTCGGTCAGTACACCAGTCAATCAGTCAGTACATCAGTAGCTGAGTCATTCAGTAAGTCAGTAGGTCAGTCAATCAGTCAGTACATAAGTTAGTAAGTACATCAGTTAGTCAGTACATCAATCAGTAAGTCCATCAGTCCATCCATTGGTCAGTCAGTATATTAATCGGTTAATATGTCAGTCAGTCAGTTATTTCATCGGTCAGTCAGTACATCAATCAGTCAGTCAGTCAGTCAATACATTGGTCAGTCAGTCAGTCCGTCCATCAGGCAGCCAATCATTCAGCCAGTAATCCAGGCAGTTAGTCAGTCGGTCAATCTGTCGGTTCCATGTTTGTTAAACGTTTAAAAATTCAAACTCCAGACTTTATATTCTATATATATATATATGTATGGGTGTACTTTATTAAAGACTTGCATATAGATTTTGAAGGTTTATAATCACAGGTCCAGGTTATAAGTATAATACATAGAGATTATTCTACGAGCTTGTGTGTTGTAATACATGAATCCTGGTAAGAGTTTCGTAAAATCAGTACAACTCACACGCGAGTGTTATAATTTCGTTATTATCCATATTATTATTGGGTGTTTTTTTATGAATAACAAGACCTAAGTCACAATGTTTCAATCACAACTAAAAAGTTTGTTTGTTTGTTTAACGACGCACTCAACACATTACAATTACAGTTATATCGGCGTCAGACATATGGTTATGTCGAGAAAAAATCCAGTGGTTAGATGACAGCTAGAAAGAGACGATGAAATGACGTCATATTTCAAATGCAGTTGGAGCTAGGACTGGAGAAGCAAGGTCATGTTATGACATCATTTCCCAAAATTATGCCATTACACTGGTTATTACACGTGTGCTTCGTATGATTATTATTAACTCGGTTATGTTGAATCATATGGATCACACTACCAAATTAATAGCCATTTTTTTTAGGTGTCACTAAACAAACATTCCATTCCATGTCTGGCAAGGTCTAAAATATATACGTGGATGTTTTTTTCTGTTGCTTTCAGGAGAACGCCCATTCAAGTGTACGATTTGCGACCGGGGGTTTGTTGACAAGAGTTACCTCCGTGAGCACATGAAGCTGCACGAAGACAAGGGTAAGAAGACATTCAAATGCAGGATGTGTGACAAAGACTTTTCCTCGTCAAAGAGCCTGTACCGTCACGTCCGAACCATCCACACCAAGGAGGAAGTCTACACCTGTAACATTTGCTGCAAAAGTTTCGGTCAGTCGGGAAATCTGAAAATCCATCGCCTTCGTCACCACAAGGCCGAATATATCAAGCCTGGATCAAAGTTTCTGGATGATTTCGACGAAGAAGAGGACATTTATGAACATTACGTTATTCAGCAGAACAAGATCTTTATTGAGAAATCATCACAAGTTGATTCATGTAGTAACGGTTGTCGTTTAGAAAGTGGTAGCACTAGCGAAAATCACAATTTGAAGAGTTTTACTAGCATATCTCGGGAAGATATTCTCAAAAAGTTTGCCCGCGCAAAATCACAGACTTCATCAGCGGAAAGCTTTGGAAGTGTTTCTGTTGTAAGAGAGGATAATCAGAAATTGTGTTCAAACGATGATGGGAAATTTGATGATAAAGAGTTGAAGGAATTGGACGGTGATGACGTTAAAAGTTTGAAGGATACCGCTGATGACAGTAACTGACCTTCGAACCACATTTAGTGATTTCCCTAGATATTAGGCAAGGCATGGCAGACCAAACACTTTTGGGGCATTTTCACCATTTTCGGGGACTTGTATTTCATTAAAAATACAAAACATTAATTGAAATAAACATTAATGTAATTTATGTGCTTGCTTCAATAAATGAATGGCAAAAGATATAAAAGGCATATTTTATTAATTAATAATACCATTTTGGGTGCTTTATAAAGGCAATTTTTTAATTAATTACTGAAGAAGGCTCGTTTTATCTCAGGGCAGCATGACGCTGATTAAGGCAAGATGGTGCTAGACTGTTGAGGCATGGTGCTGCACCATGCTAAAACAAGCTACCGTAGGGAAAACGATAACATTTTCGACAACTGTGGTAAATGACTCTCCTACATTAATTACCATTAGATGTATGAATGAATGAATGAATGAATGAATGTTTAACGACAACCCAGCATGAAAAATACATCGGCTTTTGGGTGACAAACTATGTACCATTAGATAGTCCCCACACATTGTCCAAACACAGCTCGTGAAAAAAACATTACAATGACACAGACCGACTTCGCTGAGATGTCCTAGGACAAAACATACATATTTTTTCCTGGCTGCCATTTTGCGTTTTTATGCAATATTCCCCAAAAGTGGTGAAAGGATGGAATGGTGCATATAAAATATCCAATGTTGCTTGTGGAAAATATATAGCAGTCAAAATGACATCCAATAGCCGATGATTAATAAATCAATGTTGTTAAAACAAAATAAACTTTAACTTTCCTCTTGAAGAGTATTCCAGCCCTCGAAATTAGCGGCGGCAATCGGCAATGCCGTCGCAAAAGCTATCGCAAACTTGATTTGCGACAGCATTTCATTGCCGTCGCAAATCTGAGTGGTGAAAAGTCTGTAGACATTTTTCTCTGAACTCTGTCCAATTACAGATCCCAGAGAGAAGCATAAATTTATTATCGTGTGTAACTCAATTTTCCTTAATTAATATAAATTTGACAGCATTAATCTTTTCTTTAGAATTGCCGTCGTAGTGCCGTTGCAAAATATATTTGCGACGGCACTTAACTGCTGTAGCAAACTTGTCCGAATTTCAAGGGCTGGTATTCTATAAACAAGAGCACCATTAAGTACATGATATACCTTTCAGGAGTTTGATGGAAAACCATATCTATATTAATGAAAGACACACCACCATCCCAAATTGGTCTGAGGTTTAATGATCCTGTATGCAAGATATGGTCCGAACAAGGATTTACTGTTATGTGCAGTAGACTGTAAAATGTAAGTCACAGTCACCTAGTAATAGTAAGTGATAGACACACCGGCATTCCAAATTGTTCCTACATTTGAGGTTTGATGGTCCTGTGTGTAAGATATGGTTTGGACAAGGATTTACTGTTACATGCAGTAGATGGTAAAGAGTAGGTCACAGTGACCTAGTAATTGTACGCAACGGACACACCAGCATTCCAAATTGTTCCTACATTTGAGGTTTGATGGTCCTGTATGCAAGATATAGTTTGGACAAATTTGTTTTGTTTAACGACGCACTAAACACATTATAATTACGGTTATATCGGCGTCGGACATATGGTTATGTCGAGAGAAAAACCCAGTGGTTAGCTGACGGGGATCGATCCTAAACCGACCGCGCATCAGGCGGGCACTATACCACTGGGCTATGTAGCCCGCTTAGTTTGGACAAGGATTTTCTGTTACATGCAGTAGACCGAAAAGAGTAGGTCACAGTGACCTAGTAATGGTACACAACAGACTGATGGGGATCGATTCCAGACAGACAGTGTATCAAGCGAACACTTCACCAGTGGGTTACGTCCTGGCCTCCTCATTACTAATACATAGATTTTTGTTCACCGTCTAACCTTATTTTCAATCCATGTGCCCAACTTTCCACGAAGGTTCATTTCTTACAATCACCCCTGCGCGTGCTGTAACCCCATCGTGCTGCAGGGGTGTAACATTCTCTTTGAGAATGGCCAATACAGCACAACTTGAAATTTTTAGTAAAACTCTGTGTCCGTAAAATTTTGTGATATTTGTCTTTGTATTTTTTGCACGGTCCTTTACACTGTGTTTTGTCTTGATCTTGAATTTTTATATTTGTTGCCATAGTTTGCCACCCAATGGCCGATGTATTTTTCGTGCTGGGGTGTCGTTAAACATTCATTCATTGTATTTTTATATTGATGTTGATCATCGCTTTGTTTGTTTGCATTTACCATAGTGTTACACCCAATAGCCGATGTATTTTTCGTGCTGGGGTGTCATTAAACATTCATTCTTACAATCAAGATGAATCTTCTAACATGCTCACGCCCACAGGTCGATGTGTTAAATATAATTTTTCTTATTTTTTAACTATTACTGCTACAGCTACTACTACTAATTTAAAAAACTAACAAAAACTTCACAATCATTTTTATTTTCGGAATTATAATGAGTATAAACATGCAGCAAGAGCAAGAAATACAATTGTTGATAAATTATTTTAAACACATTAATCAATGTACATGTACATGTATATATACAATGTCAAAACAATAAAAATTAATAAGAAATTCAAATTGGTTTGAATTTCTTGAGTGAAAATTAAAAACATTGGGCGTATTTTATAACATTCTATCATCAGAATGAGCATGGTCATGGTATTTTAACGCCTTCGGTTAAAAATGACATTTGCGGGATCAAATAGACAATAACACCCACAAATCTAAAAACTCCATATGGTTATCTCCTAATTAGAAACTGTCCCATCCTATGGGCCTGCAATACCACTATTTTTAGTCAGTGGAGTTGGTTTAGCTTGAAAGGTCCCAACTATAAATTCCAAAGGATTATTTAATGCTGGATTTATTTTAAAATAACATTAAAAAAAGGAAAAACCCCATGCTCAAACAAGCCATTTCAACATTAATAATACAATTTTAAAATTATGCATACATAAATAGATTTCATTAAAATCAATTTAAAAAGAAAATTCCATTTAAAAAATAATGTCAACTTTTTAGGTAAAAGCAGTTTTCTAATAAACGGTTAACAACAAGTACAAGGGTACACAGCATGTTTGTTTTTTAAAATAATGAAACGTAAAAATTCATCAAAAATATCTGTTCATGACCATCTACATATTAAAATCAAATTGCATCTGATCAACACCAGGCAACATTAACCCAAAATTGTGGCTTTACATAAAATAGAATTTTATACATTAACATACATAAATTTAGTTATCCATCTCAATTTCAATTTCAATCAAGTTTCATTCAGTTTTTGTTCAAATCTATTTTTAAAACTGGTGACATTTCATTCTGTACTGGTGAGTAACCAAATATGCTTTTGTTCAAGGATACCAGGATTCTAATCTCGAACACTAACTATTCAGGATCATAACATGTAACAGCATCTACAGTAGCTTCAGCATTTTCCATTTTTAAGTTTTGGTAAAAATGTTTTATTTATTTTTAGAATAGGACTTGATTTTAAATATAAATTTCAATATGTCTGTACAAAATGTCTGCACCTTCCAGTTTTAGATTTAAAATCCAACTTGACTCCTATCCAACTGATTCTGAAATATTGTCAAATGATATAAAATTGTAAATATATAAAAGTTGGTTACACTTCCTTGTCTCCAAGTTTAATTTTTTTTTTTTTTTTTTTTACAACAAATATCTTTATTTGTTTTATTGTGGAATGTTGATGATTTCTGCTGAATGATGGAGCCTAGCAACACAAACTTTTGTTCTTCAGTCTAGATTCTAAATTCTTGTTACCATGGGCACTGGAATGTCACGAAATAATACTAAAATGAAGAAAATTTTGTATTGTCTTTGTCAAATACAAACCCCAGACCTCTCGCTTACTCCACCATTCCAATGAAATACAAAATGATGATAAAAATCTATAAAATAAATACAATGAAAACGACAGCCCCAAAACAGGATAGTTTGCATTAAAAAAATACATACCAGAAGCTAAAGAGGATGATTTTGGGGTATGGTGCTACGTAATTGAATGAAACCAGTCAACAGGGGTTATATATGGAGGTGGGCTTTCCAAAGAAAGAAAACTGATTACAGTTATGATGAAGAAAATTATAACGTAATGATAAACATAATTAATTTTGTCAAACGGTTAACGTTAAAAAACAAATCTGCAAATTTTGGGGGATCTGGCGCCCATACCTGTTTTACCCTCTGACAGAAACCCTGATTGTGTAATTAAGACATGGAAATGTCTGTGGCGTGTTAAGATGTGCTGCAGTATAAAAAGAACATAGAAAGATCTGAGGCTTGTTAAGATGTACTGCAGTATAAAAAGAACATAGAAAGATCTGAGGCTTATGAAGATGTATTGCAGTATAAAAAGAACATGGAAAGATCTGAGGCTTGTTAAGATGTGCTGCAGTATAAAAAGAACATGGACAGATTTGTGGCTTGTTAAGATGTACTGCAGTATAAAAAAAACATGGAAAGATTTGTGGCTTGTTAAGATGTGCTGCAGTATAAAAAGAACATGGAAAGATCTGAGGTTTGTGAAAATGTACTGCAGTATAAAAAGAACATGGAAAGATCTGTGGCTTGTTAAGATGTGCTGCAGTATAAAAAGAACATGGAAAGATCTGGGGCTTGTGAAGATGTGCTGCAGTATAAAAAGAACATGGAAAGATCTGAGGCTTGTGAAGATGTGCTGCAGTATAAAAAGAACATGGAAAGATCTGGGGCTTGTGAAGATGTATTACAGTATAAAAAGAACATGGAAAGATCTGAGGCTTGTTAAGATGTGCTGCAGTATAAAAAGAACATGGAAAGATCTGAGGCGTGTTAAGATGTGCCGCAGTATAAAAAGAACATGGAAAGATCTGGGGCTTGTTAAGATGTGCTGCAGTATAAAAAGAACATGGAAAGATCTGAGGCTTGTTAAGATGTACTGCAGTATAAAAAGAACATGGAAAGATCTGAAGCTTGTTAAGATGTATTGCAGTATAAAAAGAACATGGAAAGATCTGAAGCTTGTTAAGATGTATTGCAGTATAAAAAGAACATGGAAAGATCTGAGGTTTAAGATGTGTGCAGTATAAAAAGAACATGGAAAGATCTGAGGCTTGTTTGCTGCAGTATAAAAAGAACATGGAAAGATCTGGGGTTTGTTAAGATGTGCTGCAGTATAAAAAGAACATGGAAAGATCTGAGGCTTGTGAAGATGCGCTGCAGTATAAAAAGAACATGGAAAGATCTGGGGCTTGTGAAGATGTGCTGCAGTATAAAAATAACATGGAAAGATCTGAGGCTTGTTAAGATGTGCTGCAGTATAAAAAGAACATGGAAAGATCTGAGGCTTGTGAAGATGTATTACAGTATAAAAAGAACATGGAAAGATCTGAGGCTTGTTAAGATGTGCTGCAGTATAAAAAGAACATGGAAAGATCTGGGGCTTGTTTGCTGCAGTATAAAAAGAACATGGAAAGATCTGGGGCTTGTTTGCTGCAGTATAAAAAGAACAATTCCTTCAAGAGATTTCTTCAATCAGTTCCGTCTCCAGCTGGTCACTCTCCATCATGGAGATCACGTTACTGAGCGCGTCGATGTTGTCCACGGCCAGATTGTCCTTGAACTCGGGGTGTTTGCGAATGTGCTTGTAATGGCTGCCGTAGTTGTTGAAATCTTTGTCACAGTAAGGACACTGGTATGGCCGTTCACCTAAATTGGGACAAGTTAAAAACATTTAGATAAATTGAACAGAATGTGAAAAATAAATAAGTTAAATTCAACTGAACAGGGACTGGGATCGATTCCTGTCGGTGGGCCCATTGGGCTATTTCTCGTCACAGCCAGTGCACCATGGCTGGTTATCAAAGGACATGGTATGTGCTATCCTGTCTGTGGGATGGTGCATATAAAAGATCCCTTGCTGTTT
The DNA here is from genome assembly GCA_016106625.1 of Dracogyra subfuscus. NCBI lineage: Eukaryota > Metazoa > Mollusca > Gastropoda > Neomphalida > Peltospiridae > Dracogyra > Dracogyra subfuscus. Next base: position 2,290 of record JAECMU010271500.1, on the reverse strand, counting down.
ATCGGAAAGAGTAGCCCATGAAGTGGTGACAGCGGGTTTCCTCTCTCAATATATGTGTGGTCCTTTACCATATGTCTGACGCTATATAACTGTAAATTAAAATGTGTTGAGTGCATCGTTAAATACAACATTTCATTCTTTCTGAACAGGACAAATATTAATGATTCAAATAAAGAGCAGAAAATGTAAAACATTCAGTAAAATTCAATAGGATAAGGGAAAACATATTTAGTTAAATTCAACTGAACAGGAGAAAATAAAACAATCAAAATCAACTGAACAGGGAAAAAGTAAACATTTAGTTAAATTCAACTGAATACGGAAAAGAAAACATTCATTAGTTTGAAATCATTGTGAAAAATAGTTAAAATCTATTGAATATGTCGAGAAAAAAAACATTTAGTTAAAATGAAATGAATAGGGAAAATTAAAAGTTAACTACGACTTAAGAGGGAAAACAAATGAAACTTTCAGTTAAATTTTATGGAATAGGATAAACATTAAATATTAAATTAAAAAAGGTAAAAAATAAAACAGTTAAATTGATCTGAATTGGGGAAAAACAAAAGATTTGGATAAATACAACTGAATAGGGACACACAAATTTTCATTTAAATTTGACTGAAAAGTAAAACCAAATTAAATATTCTGTAAAATTCAACTAAACAGAATTTTTTTTAAACATTCAGTTAAATTCAACTGATAAAAAAAAACAAAGAGTTTAATTCAACTGAACAGGGAAAAGACCAAACATTTAGTGCAATTCAAATGAATAGCAATAAAAATTAAAATTCAAATACTGCTATTTTCTAGCTTGTATCCAAGCCTATCTTACCAACTACACCCGACTTAGTGATTTCTAAAGCCCAATGAACTTGGTATGATAGTCTGTTGCTATGGTGACTGACCTGTGTGAATTCTCGTGTGTACGCGGTAATGACACAGCATCGTGAATGACTTGTTACACACTTCACAGGTGTACGGTTTTTCACCTGAGTGAGTTCTCTGATGCACCTGTAACGAGGCGTTGTACAGAAACGACTTGTTGCAGAGATCGCACCTGTCAATAAACAACAACGACAAAGCACTTTATTAAAGGAATGCACACAGACATTATACAGAGATGTGATAACAATGATTTTTAACGAGCATTCTGAAAATCCTGCTAAAACAATACAGGTCCTTCACAAGGCACAACAAAATTTTGTATCGCCTACGTTCAAGGGCCATAATTCTGCTAAAAAATAGGTATATCGCATTGAATTTCAAACTTTGTCTAACAGTATAATGTAAACGTATACACAAAATTTCAACTTAGTATCTTAAGGCATTGCCAAATGAAAGTCTAGAAAAGAAATTTATAGTATTTTCAAAGTTCAAGGGTCATAACTAGGTCAAAAATGAGTCAAAAACTTTGAAAGTCAAACTTTATCTATAATATAATTTAATAAAGCTACACATAAAATTTCAGCTCAATATTTTTAGGCACTGTAGCAAATATTTATAAAACTATTTGTGGGACAGACGGACAGAAAGACGTAGACAAAACCTACTGCGGAGTTAGCTCTGCCATTCTGATTCACCAATTCGCCAACTGCTAATTTTAGGAACAATTGGCAAATTTTATTTTAATTTGGTAAAATAAAATCAAGTAATAATTGGTGTTTTGTTGGAAAACTTCTAGATTATGGCAGCCTTACTCCCATGGCTAGTGATATTCAGTGTTGGGCTAGTAAATAAATACTATTGCCCTCTGGGGCGGATCCAGCTTTTTTGATGAGGGGGGGTCCAAGACAAAAAGGACACCATAACATTATGAAAAGGCACTATTGACAAAATTACACACGGTTCACATAGACCATAATATAATACTGCTACAAGTACAACAGGGATGCTGGCATAATAATTAAAAAAACCTAAATAAATTTGTAATAAACCTAAACATCCTAAATAAAAGGGGCACTTCTCAGATCCGCCCCAGGCCATGCCCGAAGGCTAGTGTTTTTTCAAGTCGAATCTGAAGTTATTTACAAAAATCAATGTTCATGGACACTGGGATTTAAGGCCTATAAATAAAGATAATTTTTCATCATTTAATACCGGCCTCGGTGGCCTAGCGGTTAAGTCACCGGAAAACAGGCTGGTAGGTACTGGGTTCGCAGCCCGGTACCGGCTCCCACCCAGAGTGAGTTTTTAAGGACTCATTGGGTAGGTGTAGCAATAACAATAACAATAACAACTAACCCACTAATTTCTATTCTGTCGTGGACAGACAGCTCAGATAGCTGAG
>JAECMU010271082.1:0-10687 GCA_016106625.1 Dracogyra subfuscus | reverse complement strand
TGCATAATGGATTTTCTGGATCCGCCACTGAAAGGTAGTATGTGATGTGTAATATTTAACACTCACTGCATTTCTTCAGCTGAGAGGAGTGACGTCACAGTACAGAAATAAACTGGCATGAATTCTATAATAATTATACTAAAATTATTTGACTGGTACATGAAAGGCTGTGATATGTGCTATCCTGTCTATGGGATGGTGCATAGAAAAGATTCCTTGCTGCTAATTGAAAAGAGTAGCTCATGAAGTGGTGACAGCAGGTTTCTTCCCTCAATATCTGTGTGATCCTTCAGCCCTTGAAATTTGGATAAATTTGCTACGGCAGTTAAGTGCCGTTGCAAATCAATTTTGCAACAGCACTACGGCAGCAAATTAAAGTAAAAGATTAATGCTTTCAACATTTTTCATCTATGATCCACTGTAGTAATAATATGCCAAAAGATGACATCTCTTTTACTACGCTTCTATACTAAAATAAAACGATTCATATTAATTGAGAAAAACATGGGCCACACTAGATTATAAATGCTTCTTTTTGGGATCTGTAATTGGACAGAGTTCAGAGAAAAATGCCCACAGACCTTTCATCACTCAGATTTGCGACGGCAATGAAATGCTGTCACAAATCAATTTTGCGATAGCTTTTGCGAAGGCATTGCCGATTGCTGCCGCAAATTTTGAGGACTGTCCTTAACCATAAATCTGACGCCATATAACCGTAAATAAAATGTCTTGAGTGCATCATTAAATAAAACATTTTCTTCCTTGTGGTGTTTATTTACAAAAAAAAGAACAGTCAAGATGGCAGAATTTCAACCACTGGCCACATATGCCTTCTGTCTCCAGCTAATAAACACTTTCTTTTATAATAATCATGAGTTTCCAAGTTATTTCTCCAACCTGCCCGATTTTACTGTACTGGTACATACTGTGATACTTCATATTTGTTTTTTTCTTTTTTTTTAGTGAGGCTGATGTAAGAATACTGACATACCATGACCCATGGCGGGCGGACCAACGAATGCCAGATCACTCAGAAGAAGTCACATGTACGTGCAGGGTCGTCTAAAATCCACTATGGCTGCCTTGCTGTTCCAGAGATCAGTCTTTACTCATTAATTGGATTTGGAAGCATCATATATGTGCTGTATTCCATCTTCAGAGATTCTGATGGTTGGTTGGTCATAGCATTAGCATGCTTCGTCATTTCAAATTAGTGATATTTTTAGTGGTTTAGTAAAGTACTCTTATAACGAATCCAAAGGGACCATGATAGTTAGTTCATTATGGCAGTAGTTTGTTGTACACATTTGCATAAGTTGGTTATGTATAGGAAGATAAAACGTGACTTTATGATAAATTTGTTTTAAGTAGTAGTAGTGTACTGAACTGTACATCTGACAACTTCAGTATATAAAATATACAAATGGTGATCTTCAGAATTTAGTTCAGAAGTGTCTAAGCCCCTATATGATGTGGACAAACCGGTAAACATCCACGACTGTTGGAACATGAACATCTGTTTAGGGAACTTACATATACATGTGATAAATAACTTATAAATTTGACCCACAGTCTTATAAGTGTACCAGAATTGTGATTGACTTGTTGTCTTTTTGGAGTATGATCTTTACATGTTTTTTAAGAAACAAAATAGCATTAACATCCACTGTGTGTTATAATTATTTTGGTCACTGTATTAAATTGTTGTGTATGTGTACTTGCGTGCAGTACAACGACAAAAGAAAGACATGTTTGTTTAACATGTCCTAGCACATTTTAATCTACAATTAAATTGTATTAATATTGTGATATTTAGTATAGTTAGTGAGAGAATGTACCTACTAGACCTTTAAAATAACACCAAGGGATATTTTATTTGCACTTCACCACAGATAGGACTGGTGAAGACATGGACAATCTGGAATGTTCATTACTTATTTTTACTTATTTCGTTAGTGGTAAAGTGTTTGGTAATGTGCAGTCGGTCTAGGATTGATCCCCAATGGACAGTTTCTCGTTCCAGCCAGTGCACCACAAAGGCTCTGGTATGTGCTATCCTGTCTGTGGAATGGTACACATAAAGGATCCCTTGTTACTAATGGAAAAATGTAGAAGATTTCCACTATATGACTGTTAGAATTACAAAATGATTTAAAAATCAAAGTGCTTTAGTGACGTTATTAAACAAAACAAACTTTTATTTCAGTGTATCAAGACTATTTGAATGCATATGATTTTGAAGATGGTTGGAAAATCCTCGATCGTAGAAAGGTATGTTTGATATGTGCAGAAAGTGTTTTTAACTAGAGTGTTTTGATAATTTATTTTCATTTCATTTCAACTTATTTCTGTACTCGTATCTAATTAAGGTTCAAACACATTTTCCTTGGCACACACCTCATTTATCTGGGCAGTCTGTTCAGGACAGTAGGTTAGCTGTTAACTGTTAGTGGTTAGTGAGAAAGAACAGGGTGTAGTGGTCTTACACCTACCCATTGAACCCTTAAAAACTCGCTCTGGGTTGCCACTGGTTTTTTTTCTCCCCATAACCATATGTCCGACGCCGATATAACCGTACTTATCATGTGTTGAGTGCGTCGTTAAACGAAAAACAACAACAACGCTCTGGGTTGGAACCAGTACCGGGCTGTGAACCCTGTATCTGTCAGTCTGTAGTCCGATGGCTTAACCACGATGCCACTGATACCGATTGATAATTTCTACTTTCCTTCTAAAATGTGGAGTTGTCTCCCATGGTTAATAAAACATGCCGATTTAAAAATAAAAGTATAAAACTGTATTACATTTTGATGTAAGTATACATTCACTGTATATCTGGTTATTAATGTACTACATTTTAATTGTTAATTTTACATACAATAGTACATTTTTCAAATGAGTTTACGGTTCATGTACCGTAATAACTAACAATTTAAATAGTGCACATATTCTTACGATAGCTGCATTAAATTTGATTAGCTTAATGAACTACAAGATCCAAATAACTAATTTGAAAAAGCATGTACATTCCCCACATTAACAACTTTAAAACTTGTTTATTTACAGGATATTTCCAACTTCGAGTGGACTTTCTGGTATCGGTATTTTTGGCAATTGGTTCCATGGTATTCAGGACATATTGTGATAAGCAAATTACTGGAGTTTGAGTTTAAAGATGTAAGCATTTTTATTATTCATAGCCTATGTAAACAATACAGAAAATAAACAGTGGTTTTGATATGGCAACCAACACACTGTGATAAAGAAGACATTTTCATGTAGCCTTTCATTCAACATCTTTACCATAGATATTTAAATAGTGAAGCACCTTGCCTGTAAAATTAATCAATAAAAATGGGAGTTGAACCAGGTTGTTTCAAATGTAACAGAAACTTAAAGCCTTCTACCGCTTACAGAAATACAGTGGACTCGATTCTTATGCAAATTATGGTCGATCACTGCACATTTCAAATACAGTCATACCTTTAACACTAGTTCTAATCCATGTACTTGAATTAACTGGCTAGATAGAACAACACGTTTTAACAAGTTCTGTTACATACCCCAACAATGGGTATATCGTGTGGTCTGTTTGGGGCGTAGCCAAAGAGGAAAAAGTGCTGAGGCAAACCCAGATCTATAAAATAAATATCAGCGTCATGGGGAAAATAAAACAAATCTGGGGAAATTCCAGATGAGGCAAGCACCTCGTCTGCCTCATGCTGCCTACACCATTGTTTGTTAAAGTTAAAATTGTATAACTGTACTACATGTAATTCAGAGAGACACCTTGACATTGTGCTAAGTATATGAATAGAATTTTATACATTTTTAAAATGCTTTGATAAAATTATTAGGTAATTTAACATTAATATATTTTTTTTAATTTGATCCAAAATAAGATGTAAAAACTTGTTGACGACTTAAATTTTAAAATATAAAAATAAAATCTATTTTGTTGCAGGCACGGAAGCATGTTTTCCTGATCTACTCCTTGGTTTGTGTTAGTTTTGTTCTGGGTTGGAGAGTAGTTCTGTTTTTCATTGGTCACTGCTGCTCAATATTTCTTGTCTCCTCTCTGAAGAGTTCTGTTGCTGTCTGGATAACTAGCCTGTCTCTGTTAGCCACTCTCAACTATGAGTACTTCCTTCCTTTTATGGTAAGTTTATATAAATAATATCTTTACTGGTGTTGGATTGTGATGAATCCACTTGTAACTTAAAATGACTAATGAATGCCATTAACTACATGCCTCAATTTAGAGAAAATGGGCCCCAGTAAGGGTTTATAGATCCTTTTGGTATCATGGGTGAACCAGTTTCGGTGAGCAAAATCATTTGGTTCTAAAGCATATCAATATTTATAAACAGATTGTTATTAACCAAATAGCAGCCTTTTTATTAGTGTTTCTATGCTTCAAATGAGCACTAAACTGGCTGCTATGTAGCAAAATTTATTGCACATGCATCAAAACATGTAGCATGCATCAGTCATAAATATTGTTAACTATGTCACCTGTTTCGGTGAGTGAAACATTTAGTGGTATAGCTTACAGCCAAAACTTACCAACACAAAATGTGCAGTGTTTTATCAAAACTTGTATGTTAAACAAAACATGTACTTATAATAATTTATAAACATTATTTTAAATATTTTAAGGCAAATTACAAATGGGAGTCCTCGATAACCAATGTTAACAGACAACATTTTTGGAAAACGAATATAACAATTCTGATGTCTTGCAATCATGTTATAAGTTGATTAAATGAATGGTTATAGGGGTAAAATTGTTTGGTTAAAAAATATAAGCTGCATTCTGAGTTTTAATAAATATATAAACAGAAATCTAGAAAGATGTTTAAAATACATAAGGACCATATATTTTTGGCAAGTATCTATAAAGACAGTTTTGCCAGTAGATGCCATGACAGTCATGTCACTTCAATAACCAGATAGCAGTACAGCTGAGAACAGATAAAATAGGTTTTAAAATAAATGTTTCTTTCAAATGACAGTCTTTGAAAATCATAGAAAAAAGGTATTAACAAATGTGGCATATTTATGAGTGAGTTAAGTTCAATCTTGCTTTCTTTGCTTGTTTTAACTTTATTTTTATGAAACTTTCTGTGAATATGAAAGACGTTTGTTTACTTTCTCCATGCAAAAGTCAACAATGTCAGAAATCTTCAAATGTACTGTTAAGCACAAACAATGTACCCCACCAAAACAGATTCACGGACGATACTTTATGCTTTTCTCATGGTATACAGCTATCTGTATGTAGTGAATACTACATGTATGCCATTTATCTACCATTTATCTTATGAGTTGTTTCAAAACATATCTTAACAAGTAAAAACGAGTTGGATATATTTTTAAAAGAGTTGTAAGACAAATGATATCTAACAGAGCATGGTATTCCATGTCATACTTGTGCTCAAAAACATGTTTGAAAAATTTAAATGCCATCACTTTCGATAGTGTTAATTTCATTGAAGAGTCATCACCATGGAGCAGTGAATTAGATGTTTTTATAGTTATATCCAACATGATAGCTACATTATATTTCTTTTCTTTTTCATCTTAAATACTGTAATGTAGTTAAATCAATTATTAAAAGCAAACTGAGGTGCTGAAGTAACATCTTGACTTCAGACATATTGTTCCTTAAAACCGCTGTCTGCTGGGATATTAATTATTTCTACACGGTAAATGTTTTGTCTTGTAGAAATGGTTGTGTGCCATTCAAGAAGACACCCAGGAACGAGCTGTCTACCTTTTCCTCTTTGAGCTTGCTCTAGTCAATCTGCGCTACACCAGTTTCTGCTTGGAAAAGTGTAAATCTTCCTCTAGCTTGAAAAAGACATCTGACTGCTATGGCATGCTGGACATGCTGTTATATGTATTTTATATTCCCTTGTTTTTCACGGGGCCACTCCTCACATATGACAAGTTTGTTATTCAGGTAAAGTTGTGGCTATGCTACTTTCACTTTATTAATGGTACTTATATACTACAGTGACGTTACAAATGTTTGGGGTTTTTTAAAGCTCATTATGCGATGTTAGTATTTTTTAATTTTGTTGACACTTTTGCATTCCTGTTTACATTTAAACTGTTTTTGACATATGTATAATTTTAGCCAATCCAATAGTATGTCTACATATATTTCTTTAGAGATAAAATAGCAGATAATTTAGCCATCCCAAGCAGTTCGAGCACATTTCTTTAAAACATTTTTTAAAAGTGTAGACTAGTCGCAAGTCACAACCGTTGCAATATAACGTTGTTTACTGCGCATCAAGTATTTCAAAATCAGTCTAACACATTTGTCGGAATATCATTGTCTGCATGAATAAACCTCATGTAATCGTGAAGTTTGCAAGTTTTAATTTCTGAACGTTTACAGGTCATGACATAAACGATTTGTGATTTGTGTAAATTTAATTTTGCGTAACCGACACGCGAACAGAACGACGGTTCGCATGAAATATTGTGCCCTGCTTTTTGGCACCTTTCTACCAGCTGATTGAACTAGAATTGTACTAAGGGGAGGTCACTCCACTCATGTTTTGATTGTTAGGAAAAATTTGGTTGTGCAACTTGAGATCTGATTGGGTCTTGCAAGTTACATATAATGATACACAGATGTTGCGTTGTAATATGCATCATAAAAAATGTTTAAATTAGTTGTGAATGACCTTTTTACTATTTTTAATGGAAGTCCTTGTCTACAAGGTCTACAAGTAAAATAAACCCAAATGTCTTGAGATTAAGTTTGTGATCTCTTTATGTTAATTTGAATAAACTTAAATACTATTTAAAAAAATAAGTTATTTGTTATTTTACTTTTTGAATGCAATATTTATTTTAAAAAATAAATTACAAACATAATATATTTACAATTTGTTTAACTCAATTTATGGCGGGCAGCATAGCCCAGTGGTACAGTGCCCGCCTGATGCGCGGTCGGTCTAGGATCGATCCCCGTCAGCTAACCACTGGGGTTTTTTCTCGACATAACCATATGTCCGACGCCGATATAACCGTAGTTAAAATGTGTTGAGTGCGTCGTTAAACAAAACACAAAAAAAAACAAAAAAAAACTCAATTTATATTTAAACAATTGTTCTCTTTCAGATAAATAATTGCCAGCAAAAGTGGACCTTGGAAAAGCTGTATCCCATTCTGAGAGACTTTGTACGGGTTTTATTTTGGGCCGTTTTTATAGAATTTATTCTTCACTACATGTACTTCAACGCTCTCATGCAGAATGTTCATTTGTTGAAGAGCATATCAGTCTGGACACTGGTTGGTATTGGTTACAGTCAGGGGCAGTTCTTCATGGTCAAGTATCTCGTGATGTACGGTCTTCCTTCCCAGATAGCTCGTCTTGATCACATCGATCCACCCAAGTGGCCAAAGTGTATTTCCTATATCATTCGCTATTCTGACATGTGGAAGTAAGTATTTGATGCAGTGTTCATATCTGATTAATGTTTTTAACATGTTTGTTTTGCGGATAGCTGTTAATATGTTAAAGATCTTTAGCACTTTGTTCAGTTAAGTTATCTGTTAGTTACAGATTCTGTCCATAAGTAGTTAATTAAAACTATTTTTAAAAAGCATAAACTATCAAATAAACTGTTAAGAATGTCAAATGAATGTTTTTTTTTAAATTTTATGTTTGTAGAGTTATATCGGATAACATAGGCTGTTCCCTAATTAATATCAATAAATACAGATGCATACAGAACCATCAAACTTCAAATGTAAGAACAACTTAGGAAGGTGATGTGTCTCATACTATTACTACTATTACTAGGTTGCTGTGACCTACTTTTCATGGTCTTCTGCACAGTAAATCCATGTCCACATCATATCTTGCATATACATGTAGATGCATACAAGACCATCAAACCACATGATGGAACAACTTGAGATGGTGGTTGGTCCAAAACAAACTGTTCATCCATCCCATTGCAATTTTCACATAATTACAATCAAATCATACCTGTAACATATTCATTAATATAGATATGGTTTTCCATCAAACTGATGGGCGTATCATGTACCTTACCGGTACTCTTGTTTTTAATGGATTGCACAGTAAAGGTGAGTATATATTTAGGGGTTTTTGTTTTTACATCCTACTTATCTGCGTTGGTCCATCCTTAGTAGCCATGGTGCTCCCTCCATTACTGTGGTACCCTGAAACCCTAAATATTTTCCTTTACATTTTCCATATAGCCACAGCAATTTTTATAACTTCGTCTTTGGCTGCAAATATTTTAAAAACAAGCCATGCTACTCATTCAGAACAACAGAACCTGGTTTAGAGAGAAATTAAACAAAACTAATGGCCCAAGACAGCATATAGACCATTTTGGCTAAAAATGTATGTCCTAGCAAGAAAACTTGGGCAAAAATCGACGTAGTTCTGCAGGAATCTTTTTTTTAATTTTTATTTGAAGGGTGCTCACTGACAAAAGACCAGACATTTATTTTGTTTGGCCTAATATGAACATTTGTTTTCAAACGTCATTTATTTCAAATTGTATAACATTTGGTGGATCTGTAACATTGGTGTGTCCATAGTTCATTTTGCTATATATGCCTATTCATGTCTCATCCTCTAAATAATTAGCTGATATTTTGGTATTTTGCCTAGTGTTTGTGTCGCGTGAAACATATTTTTACTTTCTGGCATGCCTAATTGACTGTTGTTGACAGTGTTTACAACTATTAAGCCATGGAAACCAGGTCATTTAGTCCGAGAAAACATACAGGAAGTTATTTTTAATAAATCTGCATCTGCCATCATTGCATGTTTGCTCTGCTCTCAAATTCACTGTGTCACAATTGTAATAACATTAAATTCTATAATGTTATAATATTGACAGTAATTGCAGTTTTGAAAAATATTCATGAAGTGTTACCATCACTAATAACATATAATATTATTGTTAAATTGATAACTAAATTGTGTATTTATTCAATTTAATACATATTATTTTCTTTTTTTCCCCAGATATTTTGACAGAGGATTGTATAGTTTTCTAAAAAGGTAAACATTTATTATAGGTTTCAGTGTCTTTGAAGTGTCTCTAGGGGTGGGACGTAGCTCAGTGATAAAGCATTTACTTAATGGGCACTCGGTCTAGGGTCGATCCCAGTTGGTGGACCCATTGGGCTATTTCTCATTCCAGCCAGTACTCTACAACTGGTGTAACAAAGGTTGTGGTATGTAGTATCCTGTTTGTGGGATGGTGTATATAAAAGATCCATTGCTGCTAATTGAAAAGAGTAGCCTATGAAGTGGCTACAGCAACTTTCCTTTCTCAGTATGTGTATGGTTTTTAACCATATGTCTGACGCCATATAACCGTAATTAAAATGTGTTAAGTGCATCGTTAAAACATTTCCTTCCTTTGAAGTGTCTTCATATTGCTAAACATGTACCTCATTTGATAGTTTTCATACATTAAAAACATCTTTAAGTCTAACCCTCCAAGTCTGGGCTATTGGTTAAGCTAGTGCTCCACAACTAGTGTAACAAAGATCATGGTATGTACAGTCCTGTCTGTGGGATGCTACATATATAAAGATCTTTTGCTACTGTCATTAAAAAGAGTAGTCCATAGCTTGCTTGCAGCAGGTTTCTCCTCTTATTATCTCTATGGTGTCCTTAACTACAGTGAAACCTGTCTAAACCGGACCTTGAACATACCGGAATCCTGTCAAAACCGGCCAAGTTCCATGGTCCCGATTTTTGTTGCTATTTAAACCATGTATAAAAACCTGATAAAACCGGAACCTGTCAATTCCGAAAACCGGATAGATTTTTCGCTCAGAAGTGTTAAATCCTTAATAAATTAACCTGAACAAACCGGCATAGTGTAAATGAATGAAGAGTTAACTTCACGTGAAAACAACTTCCAGCTAACAAAGCCGACCGAAATTTCCACTGACCAACATCCGGTGTTATGTCACGGGTCACCGCTTTCTGCGATCGCAGCCCTGATTATGCATTATGGTTTTATCATTCAGATTGAATGTTGTTAAAATAAAATATTCCTTCCTTCAAAGACTTTGGTATAAAGTAGAAACACTGTGTTTTCATTAAATTGGCAGTTGATTGGAGCAAACTGATGACAAAAGACAAAATTCTTTCCATGTCAAAGCACTAATTAAAATTGTCATTACTATCTTCATTAGCTTCCCTAATGGCTGAGGATGTTCTAACTAGCAGGTCGTAATGAAGAGTAATTGAGAAAACTAGTTTGTTGATAAATTTGACGAAAAGGTAATCTGAAAAAGAAATTGTCATTAGTCACCGTAGTAAATTAGTGTCTCTAAATGTATTCGTTAGTCTAAACATCAGCTTAGCTTAACAAATAAAATACAAGCATTTTATCAAAATGTTGATGAAGTCCAGTTTTATTTCTAATAATTATTTTGCATTAATGGGAAGAAAAAAAGACTGATTAATTTGCAATAAATAGAATATGTAAAGATGTAAATAATGCAGGTTTTATTAGGTTCAGAAAAAAATATATATTTGGCATGTGCACATGTTTAAAAATATTTAAATATGTATCTACTGTAAAAACATTTTTTCGTTTCTTTTTGTGTGGTAATTTTTTGTGTGTAATTTGTGAAATAGTGCAGTAAATAAATTTAA
>JAECMU010270983.1:0-17863 GCA_016106625.1 Dracogyra subfuscus | reverse complement strand
GTTCTAGACAACAAGCACTTCCTATTAATAGTATTATAGTCTGTTTCAAGAATATTTAGAGTGTGCAAATGAGATTTATAAATATAAATGGTGTTCCATGCTCCTTAGTTTGAGTAGCGGGCCATTTCACGGTAATTTTTTGTGACGGACATGACATTTTGACACCATGACTTGTGTGTACTTTTCTCTACATTTTGTGTTAATAGAAACCATATATACGTGATGTTTATTTCACCCAAGAATTTAATTTTTTGTACTAGTATTTTTGGAATAAATTACATATTAATGTGTGTGACGGACGTGACATCATTTGGACACAAGATAATTTTGTTCAAGTTCAACCAAGAAACTCTGCTCTCCTATTTGTTCTATTTTAAATTCCAAGTATCATTTTGTTAGGAGCAGGCAGCATAGCCCAGTGGTACAGTGCCCGTCTGATGCGCAGTCGGTCTAGGATCGATCCCCGTCAGCTAACCACTGGGTTTTTTCTCGACATAACCATATGTCCGACGCCGATATAACCGTAATTAAAATGTGTTGAGTGCGTCGTTAAATAAACAAACATTTTGTTAGGTCACCAGGTTGTTTTACAGTGACATACAAATCATTAAAAAATGCCAATGTCAACATTTATGATCATTATTTAACAAATGTTGTACGGTATGTTATTAAGTCTGTAAATAAGCAGAGACAGTATTCGTTAGAAATATATGATGTAGCACAAAAAAATACTTTTATCACATTAATTCAGTCTGTGTGTGATCCTTAACTATATGTCTGCATGACGTCATATAACCGTAAATAAAATGTGTTGGGTATGTCGTTAAATAAAACATTTTCTTCCTATCAGCAACACTGAATAAGCAGGGGTGGATGGGGGTTTCCCCAGGGCTGTTAGGCATAGCGGCCCGCTATCCCTTGGTCAATAAAGTAAGCGCTTTGACAGTGTGTAAGCGCCTTACGTCAAAAGCCGCTACGCCTTGATTTCAAGTGTTTTAGAAAACAATTACCACAAGTACGAGCGTGCCAGTTGATTACCTTGATTGCAACAGAATATCCAGCACACCTAATCACCACGATATGTAAACAAACTTCTTCATTACCTAACAATGGACCGGTTGCTCGATCACATTATTGTGTTAATTGGTGTTTGGTAATTTTACAAGACGTCTCCTGGGACCGCTAATCCACCAGGAAGGAGCCTAAGTGTAACGGAAGTGTAAAGAAGATGCCACATAAACAGAATATACTGTATCATTTAACTGAATAAACGATAGGTGAAGCACTTTTTAAAAGTACAGCTAAGTTGGCAATCAATTATTTCTATCATAACACCCTTCCCACACTGAAACATCCGAGGGTCGCGCTGTCGGTAGCCAAATTAGCCATTGGCTAATTAAAAATTATATTTAAAAAATAATAAAAATGGCTAATAAAATTTGCAAGTGGCTAAAATTTTGGCTAAACCATTTTCTGTCTTCTGATGTGAATGAACGGTTACATAATCTATCCGACAGCTCAAACATAATAATAATAATACCAAATATTCAATTAGCGTAATAGCAATCTCGCGACCGGTAACGAGAAAATCCAGAATACAGCGTAGGCATTATGATGTTTATTTTAATAATTATCGTTATTAATTTTAACGGCATGCATTCAACATGTATAATAGCAATGTGACAGTAGTTCAATGTCTGGAAGATCTGTAACTTGTTATTTTAACTTTGTAAAGTCTTTGTAAAATAATAAAAACAAACCGGCAATGCGTGTCAGTTTGAATACACATGCTAGTTAAGGGCCGAAAGACATGTAGGCTATCCCAAGAGCTGACTTCAAACAGATCAAGCGAAAACAAAACGCTCGCTACACTGGTTTGTGCGCTTCACGTTAAACCAGATGGGCATGACAGACACCAATCATTTAGTTCGCGAACGTTAGTAAGCTCTCGATGTAAATATATGTCACGCTTCAGAGTCAGCTGACACCCATGTGTCAAGAGGCTTCGTTGCGGACATTGAACAATACGATTACACAAAAGTAAATCTTGATGTAAATTTGTAGAAAACCAATAGTTGTTTGCATCAATGAATATCATTTATTTCCTTTGTCTTTGTTAATTTTGTACCTATGGTCAAGAAATTGCAATCGCAAAAATGAACATGCAGTATTTATACAAATTGCAGTTAAACGTACATTGAATTAGTTTATAATAATCATATTTGTTAGATAATGTTAGATATATATATTTGTAAGACTGAGGTGACATTTAATAAATTTGCTGGATTTTAAAAAGACCGTAAATTTTATTATTATAAATTGTTTTGTTTTTTTAATGTTTAAATTATTATTATTATTATTTTATATATACAGTCGAACTTGGTCTAATGGTCACCTGTACATAACGGTCACCTTCCTATAACGGTCACTATAAATCCCTCCCAATGCATTTCCTTCCTTATTTGACCTGTATATAACGGTCACCTGTCCATAACGGCCAGCGGTCACTATTTTTCACCCCAAATCACAGGTTGAACCTGCTATAACGGTCACAAGATGACGTTTTTTGGTTTATGTTTTGACCCTGGTTATGTCTTTACTTTTTCAATCATCTTAAAAATTATAAATTAAATGTGTTTATATGGCCATGACTGTAGCTTTAGTTTTATATTCTGTCAAAGTAAAGTTTCATTGTAGTTCTCAACAAACGGACACTCAGTAAATTCTGTGACACGCAGTTACTGGTGGTGTAATTCGATTCGGTCTCAGCATCCACACTGAACAGTAGACAATTGGCTGTACATAATGTCATCTGTAGGCATCGTCACTGAACTGAGTCTCGAGAAATTAAACAAATGGGTTATTAAGTTAGTTGTTTCATTCTTTCTAGCCAGACATGATTGGTAAATAAACATGAATTGCTGCAGGCGGTGGTCATTGCAGATACCCTGTGTTCGGATTATTTTAGCGACTCCTGATCTTATTCAGCTGTAAACAATGGTCATACTCCACTGAAGGATTAGCGGTGACATGAATTTGATGAAATATATAAATTAGTCAAACATGCCTCATGGGTAGTAACCTTCAATAACACTAAATATCTTCTGCAAGTCAATGTTAGCTTTTGCGAAATATATAAAAGAATACATATGCATGCAAAATGCTACCGAAAAAGTCACTGCTTTAACGTTAGAACAGAGAATCAACGTTATTCACAAATCTGAGAAAGGCAATTTATTTGAGCGAAAGATCGCCGCCAATTTTGGTGTAGGACGTTTTCAGATGAATTCTATTTTAAAAAGGAAAGCTAGTATTCTGGCCGATTTTGATAATAATGTTTCAGCCGAAAGAAAAAGGCAGAAGAAAGCAACAGGCAATGATGACATAAACAAGCTAGTGTCGGAATGGTTCAAATATGCGAAAACAGTTATGATATTCTTTAATATATGGGTTCCAATTTTGAACTTGTATATAAGGGTCACCTCTCTATAATGGCCATTTTGGTTAGGTCCCTTGGGTGACCGTTATATACAGGTTTGACTGTATATAAATAGAATATACTGTGAAGTCGGCATTCTTAGCCTAGGTATTTTACAATCAGAAATCACAACTAGCATTTAACACGACGCTGAAATAACAGCAATAACATGACACAAAATATGAACTTGTTGGCTTCATTTGTTTTATACTGATGCTAAAAATGTAAGCGTCTTAAAAAAATCCTTGGGAAAGGCCTGGTGGATATAAGATTTCTGAGGTGGAGGGGTTCAAATGTGATGACTGATCTCTTTTTTTTTTTTTACACAGAACAGTTAATATAATCATGTTTCCCCTTAAAGGTTATGGTCGGTTTTCAAAAAGGGATCCGCTACTGATGAGTTATTGTAGGCAAGACATTTTATACTATTGGATTATCATTTTAAATATTTAGATTTACATTATGGACTTGACTACTTCTTAAACAAATGAAAACCTACTTTGACTGTATTTTTTTTTACACTGTATGTTAAAATGGACTTGTTTTATTTCAGATTGATCTTGACACAATTGATGTGAGCAATCTGAATCGTCAGTTTCTTTTCAGAAAAGAACATGTGGGAAAAGCGAAAGCACAGGTGAGTTTATTTTACAGTTGTGTAACATCTACTGAAATATAATACTTATATAGAATGTTGATTTTGGTAACTTCATTCTGAAATGTTAAATATGTTACAATTATCAGCAATGGGAGATAATGTTCATTTCTTAATTTATTTTTATTTTTTTATACAGATATGTTATTAATTATCAATGTCATAAAAATATATTTATCATGTATGAAATGTTTATTATTTCCGTAATGTAAAATTACTCATATTAACTGTAGATACATGTGAGTTAGTACCAGGGCTTGTAGGATTTTTATAAAATCTACTAGCTATGGAATCAGTGATTTAAAACATTTACTAGCCACAATTAATAATTAACTGGCCCTACTTTACTTTAAGTTAATACAATTTTAGTAAATAATAGTAATAATCAGATTTATCACCTAAAAAGGGAGATAGAGCATCAAACACTAACATGAGGGGTATGGCAATAGTAGTTATTTTCTAGCCCTAAATTGAATATCACTAGTACTAGGAGTGAGGCTTCCATTATCTAGAAGTAGAAGCCCTGGTTACATTTAGTTATAGATATACAGGTGCAAACTAGGTGGGGGCAAGGCATAGCCCAATGGTACAACCCTCGCTTGATGCACTGTCGGTTTTGTGATCGATACCCGTCGGTGGGCCCATTGGGCTATTTCTCGCTCCAGCCAGTGCACCACGACTGGTACATCAAAGGCCGTGGTATGTGCTATCCTGTCTATGGGATGGTACATATAAAAGATCCTTTGCTGCAAATTGAAAAGAGTAGCCCATGAAGTGGCGACAGCAGGTTTCCTGTCTCAATATCTTTGTGGTCCTTAACTATATGTCTGATGCCATATAACCGTAAATAAAATGTGTTGAGTGTGTCGTTAAATAAAACATTTCTTTCTTTGTTTCTTTCAAACTAGGTTGCCAAAGAAAGTGCCATGAAATTTAATCCAGATGCTACCATTGTAGCCTACCATGATAGTGTGATGAGGTAAGTCAATGGCCAGTTTTTTTCGGGTGGAATTTGACTGAAATTTATGAAAATTGGCCGAGATGAATTGTTTCAAGATTTATACTGAAAATTGTTCCCATCCTTGGTGGGTTTTTTTTAATCTAAGACTTAATGTAATCAGATACATGCATGTTTCAAGACCCTTCAAAAAGTTAATACTTAAGTTTGTTTCGTTTTGTTTAACTCATTACCACATGACGTGTGTTATGTTTCCCCATGCAAACATGTTTTGACATCTTGGGCGATTTCCATGCAAACATCTTTTGATGAGTATGGAAATGAACGGCTATAACTTCGTTAATATTCGTCTATAGCCGAGCTATTTTTCCGAAATTCTAGTTCAAGGTCTGACGGAAATTTCCACCAGGTCAGGCCATGACCGGTTCTATATAGATATCAGGTTATATCCGGTTTTCGAAGCACATGTACCAAAAGTTTTACAAAATGTCGACCGCGAACGAAAATAGTGATTATAGCGATGGAGATTCAAGTTTTGACGGTTTTATGGAAAGCAGTATTCCAGGTGATGTTTCTGACATTGATGTATGAGATATATCGGTGAGTGATATAGAATCTAGCGACGATGAAGTGTCTGACGACGACATGAATTGGACTGATCGGTTTTGACAACAATTTTGATGTAAACGATTTTCGTGAAGAGACCGGACCACAACATCCGCCAGATTTTAATGTACACACTGCTTCGCCATTGAATTACTCTACCTATTGTTCCCAATGACATTATTGATTGATACTGTTGGCCATACACCATAAGACCATGTACACATTTTTATATATTTTATTTTTATTTTATCCAGTATTGTTTTCATCTCTGATATATATAGTATTAGTATACACAGCACAGATATGATAATGTATTCTGTATTAATTTTTTTTTAACTGTTTTAGTTTTGTCCTGAAAATTAATATTGTCTGTGGTACTTGCACTGACATTATAGTTAATGCTTAATTTATACACTTTTCCATTAAAATATTCCATTTTCATTCCAGTCCTGATTATGGTGCTGATTTCTTCAAGAAGTTTAACCTGGTTATGAATGCTCTGGACAATAGAGGTAAAATTAAATCATTAATAATAATACCCCACAAAAAACACTGGTTCCATAGGCAGTGTTTCTGTCAGAAATAACTTTTTGGATATGGTGTTATGAATTTGAATATTTACCATGAATGTGCTAAATGCAACTGCTGTTGATATGGGGTATTGGGGGGGAGGGGGGGGGGGCATCCCCAGAAAAAAATGGGTTAGGTTTAGGGTTAGGGTTAAGAAAATCATGATATGAGTCATTAATTTTGTCAAAAGGTCAACTTAAAATAATAAGAAAGAAAGAAATGTTTTATATAATGACACACTCAACACATTTTAATTGCGGTTATTTGGCGCCAGACATATGGTTAAGGACCATACAGATATTGAGAGAGGAACAACTCCTGTCGCCACTTCATGGGCTAATCTTTCCGATTAGCACCAAGGGATCTTTTATGTGCACTACCCCACAGATAGGATATCAGTATGTGGAAATTAAAATTGTCTTTGCACATTATAAAATTTATGAATCAATCTGGTAAAATGAAAAGAAATAAGCTATTTTAGAGTGACTGTGAATGAAAATTATTTTGTAACACACTACACGGACATTACTTCTTCATGTAGGCTGTTATTTAAAACTAACATAATGTTTTGGTTTCCATAGCTGCTCGTAACCATGTGAACAGGATGTGTTTGGCAGCAGACATTCCATTAATTGAGAGTGGGTCCGCGGGTTATCTGGGACAGGTCACAGTCATTAAGAAGGTAAGTTAGTACAAAATGTTTGCTCTGTTTTTAAAATTGCTGCAGTTATTAACAGGATTTGAACATAATTTTTCATTATCCATAAAATCGATTAACTCTGCCCTCCTATTTATAATATGAAAAAAAATTCCTTTGGTATCCATGATACAGTGAAACCCCTCAACACCGGAACCCCTCTAAACCGGAATCCCCTCAAAACCGGACATTTTCCATGGTTCCCGTGATTTACACATCTTTTAACACTATATTTTACCCCTCTAAACCGGAAACACCTCTAAACTGAACACCGGACAAACAATTCGGTCCCAGTGTGTCAACTTAGTGTAAATCCTACCCCGGAAAACCGGACGATCAAACCGATACCAATCAATATGGCGCCCACCTGTCTGTGAACACCGATGGCTAGTACGATATATGCGCATGCTCGAGATCACCGTTATCAGTGTAATCACCGCTACATACAGTACAGGTACCGCACAACAGGCAAGATGAGCAACTTGACAATAAACAATTAAAAGGACTGATCGCAAGCTTTGGTATGGAGTTAACTACTGTAAACACATTGATTGTGTTGTAATTATGGTTAACATTAGCGGAGTTCGGGTTTGGGTTAGATGTCTTTATTAAGTTACGAGTGTGTTTTAAGGTCTTAAATGTGATCCTTCACAAACATGTTTAGCGAAATAAAGAGTAAGCAATAGTATATGTGGGCTTTGTGTAGTCGAATAGATATTAGTAGTGTTTCATTTTCATGTCGATTTTCAACATGACAGAACGTCCAGCTAAACGTCGCCGTGTTGAACTCTCGCTCGATGATAAACTCAAAATAATTAAAAGTTTCCTATTGCATGTACAGAAATTAGAAAGTTTAACGCAGGCAACCATTGTTAAACACAGATGTGAAAGACAACAGACAACGATGGATACGTTTCCCAACGTAGGCTGATTTATCGACTGATTGACAATTTGTGGACTTTTTAATGTATTTTTTATTCAATATTACTCCCATGGGTGTTTTTATTTTTTCTAAATGCTCATAAATGCACCATTTGTCAACATATTCTTGTTGTTCTTGTTTTAAAAAAACACTTTAACACTTTCCCTATTTTATGTTTCTGTCCAGGCATACCCCTGAAAACCGGACACCTCTGAATACTGGACATTTTACTTGGTTACCTGGATGTCCGGTATTGAGGAGTTTCACTTTATATGAAAATCTTTTATTAAAGTTTAGAGAGATTGTATTAATTAAATAAATAAATTTCTTCTTCGTTAGGAGTAAATAGTCTATCGAGATGTTTGTTTAACTTTGATCTGTTTGCACATATAATTTGACCATGGCCTTTGATATACCAGTGTGTGCTACAACGGCTTGTTCCGAACATGCACATTAATCATTTGACCTGGATATACCAGTTATACCGTTGCAATATACTGTTGTCTACTGGTTTGCCACTCATGTAGTATTTAAAATTAATCTCAAACATTGGTCGGAATACTAGTAGTACGTCTGCATGAATAAACTTCAGTTAATCATGAAGTCTGCAAGTTTTAATTTCTGAACGTCTAGAGATCACGACGTAACCGATTTGTGGTTCGCGTAAATTTAATTTTGCATAACCGACACGCGAACAGAATGGCGGTTCGTGTGAAGTATTGTGCACTATGATCTTTATACTTTACTAAAACAAATCACTTTATTTGGACAAGTGAAAATATTGGTGGACAAGTTGATTTCTGGATATATTTGTCCAGTGGACATTTCGGCTTATTTCTATCACTGGTCCTTCTAGAATTGGAAGGTCAGTACTAAAATATTGCTTGACGTGTATAAATGTTCTCCACAAACTTAAAGGACACTGGCTAAAGCTTCTGTGAGGGCTTGAGAATTTCTCAAATATTTGTCGAACACTGAATTGTTCATTTTGTTGTGTAAAGATTCTACTCTGGATCAGATGCTAGTGTTGTAAATTGTCAACACAGACTGAGCCTGTGTTTTAACATGCATCTTGTTTTCAGGGCGTCACAGAGTGTTATGAATGTCAGCCGAAACCCACCCAGAAAACATTTCCTGGCTGCACCATTAGAAACACTCCATCTGAACCGATACACTGTGTGGTGTGGGCCAAACATTTGTTCAAGTGAGTCTGTTATTAGAAATTCTTTATATTTAAAACACTTTATATAATATCAGGCTGCAAAATGACCGGGTTCGCATAGCAAAATGTGATGCATAATCTTGCAATAGCGATACAATATTCTAACAATGATTAGCAGTTTGCAATGCATATTTTTTTTTTCAGCCAAACTGAATTACTTCAATTCTTTATTAGCGCCTAGTCTAGTTTTCAGTGGTTTTATAAGTGACGTTACAGCCTCGATCTGTGATAAAAATCTATTGAGATCGTGGGTGAAAAAATGCACTTATGGTCGATCGGGTGTGCCCGTAAACATCACTTAGAATAAGATAGATGACCAAGTGTGACCACTGGTGATTATTATTTCTGACATATATTTTGTTCAACTAAACAAGTGATAGTGATGGTCAATCACATGTACAGTTCTGTACTTTTTTTTAATTTCGTGTTAAGCAACACACAATACAATTGTAAGTCTGTACATTCAATAAAAAAAGCATGTTTAATGAAAATAATGTGTTTTATTAATTTTTACTTATTTTATAAAAGTGCTAATAAAAATCCAGTACTTGCTATTCAATTATTCATCCAGTAGGAAAAACTGCTAATCAAAATTTAAAAAACAAATTGCACCCTGAATATGCTAATTTGCAGATTTTGGATTTAGCCGTGAACAATACAACAATAAAATTCCATCAAAACACTGCAGGGTTAGTTCTGGATGAGCAGAAAATTTAACAATTTAATTTTGTTTTAGCAAAATCCTGATGGATGGGGTGGGGGAGGTTGTTGAAAATAAAATTCTGTTACAAAAAATAATTTTACTAGATCAGCATAAAATTTATCAGTATAAAAATTTAATTAAATTTGCCAAATGAAAATAAGATTTACTAATTTAAAAGAAATTTGGAATTTTGCAAGTGATGGTGTTAGCTCATCACTTTTGACGGATTTATTTTCTGAATTTGGCTGACTGTTACTAGCAGTGTACATTGTGTATAATTGCAGCCAGTTGTTTGGAGAGGAGGATCCAGACCAAGAGGTGTCGCCTGACACAGAGGATCCAGAACTGACAGGTGAGAAATAAAAAGCATGGTTCATCATTCCCTCTCTCCCTTCCCCCCAAGTAGCCTAGTAGAATCTATTCTTTATTGTGGTTTTGGAGTCAAGGATAGTGTGGAGGAGAAAAGAAGGAAGGAAATGTTTTATTTAATGATACATTCAACACATTTTATTTTATAGTTATATAGCATCGGACATATGCACCATCTCACAGACAGGATAGTACATATCACAGCCTTTGTTACACCAGGGGAGTGTCTATATTATTTGTGGTCAAGGGGCTCCAAATACTTCAATATATCTTTGATTATGACATGTATGTATATATGTGGCAAAACAGTGATGTAAAGTTTTTGTGATGTTTTCATTCAGCGGAGGCTGGGGATTCAGCTTTGAATACTACTGCCAAGGATGACAAGGTCGGAGGTATTGAGAGGAAGTCGACAAGGGCGTGGGCTATGGAGACTGGGCACGATCCACAGAAAATATTTAATAAGGTTTGTGATTTACAGTCATATAATTCCTATGATGTATTAAAGTATTTAATAAGGTTTGGATGTTTGTGATTTACAGTCATATAACTCCTATGATGTATTAAAGTATTTAATGAGGTTTGGATGTTTGTGATTTACAGTCATATAACTCTTCTGATGTTTTAAAGTAATTAATAAGGTTTAGATACTTGTGATTTACAGTCGTAAAACTCTTTTAACGTATTAAAAGTATTTCATACAGTTTGGATGTTTGTGATTTACAGTCGTATAACTCGTATGATATATTAAAGTATTTAATAAGGTTAGGATGTTTGTGATTTACCGTCAAATAACTATTTTGGTGTATTAAAGTAGTTAATAAGGTTTGGATGTTTGTGATTTACAGTCATCTAACTCATAGTATGTATTAAAGTAATTAATACGGTTTGAATGTTTGTGATTTACAGTCAACTCGTATGATGTATTAAAGTATTTAATGAGGTTTGGATGTTTGTGATTTACAGTCGTATAACTCTTATGATATATTAAAGTATTTAATAAGGTTTGGATGTTTGTGATTTACAGTCATTTAACTTGTATGATGTATTAAAGTATTTAATAAGGTTTGGATGTTTGTGGTTTACAGTCATATAACTCGTATGATGTATTAAAGTATTTAATAAGGTTTGGATACTTGTGATTTACAGTTGTAAAACTCTTTTAACGTATTAAAAGTATTTGATACAGTTTGGATGTTTGTGATTTACAGTTGAATAGCTTTTATCATGTATTAAAGTATTTGATAAGGTTTGGATGTTTGTGATTTACAGTCATCTAACTTGTATGATGTATTAAAGTATTTAATAAGGTTTGGATGTTTGTGATTTACAGTCATATAACTCTTATGATGTATTAAAGTATTTAATGAGGTTTGGATGTTTGTGATTTACAGTCGTATAACTCTTATAATATATTAAAGTATTTAATAAGGTTTGGATGTTTGTGATTTACAGTCATCTAAATCGTATGATGTATTAAAGTATTTAATAAGGTTTGGATGTTTGTGATTTACAGTCATATAACTCTTATGATATATTAAAGTATTTAATAAGGTTTGGATGTTTGTGATTTACAGTCATTTAACTTGTATGATGTATTAAAGTATTTAATAAGGTTTGGATGTTTGTGATTTACAGTCATATAACTCGTATGATGTATTAAAGATATATTAAAGTATTTAATAAGGTTTGTGATTTACAATCATATAACTCGTATGATGTATTAAAGTAATTAATAAAGTTTGGATACTTGTGTTTTACAGTCTTATAGGATGACATCAAGTATTTGTTAGTTTCATTATTTTGTGTTTGTAGTTATTTCGAGATGACATCAAGTATTTGTTGTCAATGGAGACGCTCTGGAAGAAGCGTCGGTCACCGGAACCGCTTGATTGGGACAATCTGCCAGATACAGGTAGTCTAGCTTTAAAAGTTATTTTTTCTTGTTTTAACGTCACAGACTCTTGTTTCACTCTTATTAAAACTTTATCATAATTGTTACAGGTTTGAAGATTAACCACACTTAGTGTCTATTTTCATGGGTTGGAACTAGGGTCTGTAAGGATGATGGCTTAAAGGGACATTCCTGAGTTTGCTGCAATTTATAAGATGTTATTGACTAACAGAGACTGTTTAACGATTGTATTACATATCAAATTTATTTTCTACTTAACATATTGGTGGCTGTATATTGAACGTGTTTCTGATTGTTCCAATATTTGTACTAGGTTAAATTTCCCTTTATTTCATAAAATAATATTTTTTCGTATGAACAAAATTATATGAAGACAAAATCCAGTTTAGGCTTCTAACAAATATTAAGATGACCAGAAACACATTGAAGATTCAGACACTGATATTCTAAATAAGAAAATATATTTAATATTTAAGTTTAATCAAAGAAATATTTTATTAGTCAGAAACATTTTACAATGCAGCAAACTCAGGAATGTCCCTTTAACCACTGCATTGTAATTGTAACTATTCACGGCTAGCCCTGGGTGAACAGAAACTTCGGACAAATTATCTATTGAACTTCAAAAACATTAGACAAAAACACAGTTATTTTTTGGAGGCATATTTTGGTCACAAATTGTCAGCTGTTGCATGAACTGATTTCACCAAATTAAAATAAAATTTGACAAGTACCAGAGCTAGCCCTGGTGGCACAGTTAATGGTTATGCCATCGGGCTACAGACTGGTAGGTGCTGGGTTCGGATCCCAGTCGAGGCATTGGATTTTTAATCCAGAAACTACTCCAAACCTTTTTTCTTTTTTTTGAAGGGTTTGGTGACGAGCTGCCACCCTCCTTTAATTTTCACCCAGTGAGAACACTGATAACCACCGTATTCCATTTATTAATGACATTTTGTAAAAATAATTGAATTATGGCAATGGTCCATAATTTAAAAACTAAAATTGTCGAGAGGGATGACATGGATTTCACTCCATCATGGTTCAGATAAGGTGATGCAATAGCTAGATTTGGTTTTCAACAATTAATGTAATTTTTTTAATACTTTTTTAATAAAGAAGATCATTAAATCTGTGACAGTATGCCTTTAAATAAAACAAACTTCACTTTTTTCATCAGGAACTAGCGGCGAGGTGAGCTGCATGAGGGACCAACAGATCTGGACACTGAAGGTGTGCGGCAGTACATTCAGCAAGTGTCTAGCTGAACTCAAGAGCCAGTTTCTTCAACAGGGCGACGGCGGCATGCTCATCTGGGACAAGGCAGGGCTCCTAGAATTTTTATAAAATGCACTAGCCATTGGATCAGTGAATTCGAAAATAATACTTTCCAGAATTAAAAATCCAGTAGCCGTACTTTACTTTAAGTTATAACAATTTTACTAAATATTAATAAAAATCAGATATGTCACCTAAAGAGAGAGAGACAGAGAGAGACAGACAGACAGACAGACAGACAGACACTGGGGGCAGGAGCCAGAATATTCATATTTACAAAATAGACTTAACTGCCAGGGCTTTATATTGCACCGATTTCGCAACGGTAAACGTTGTGCCCAAAATACGTCCGCCCAAATTAGAGCGCCCAAATTATACACAATGCTTACTGAAAAATGCACACGTCGACCAGCTTACGAGCATTGTCGAAAAATTACGGATACAGCCGGTCAATATTTAACCTTGATTGGTTTCCGTGAACTACTTCCTAACAGTCTCTGTGAAACGATTTTTAAAAAAGAATCCCCACCAAAAAAAATTCCCTCTTTTTACAGAAAGATAAGTGGCGGGCAGATTCTATAGCCGCTCCGAATTACTTAGCGGCGTTTTCAAATGAAACCAGTTACAATAAGTTCAGTCGCCATTGCTGTTCCAGCAGTTACAAACTTTTATTTTCGCGGGCATCATGCTTGGAGCACTAATAGTGTCAAGAGTCGATTGAATAGAACTGAAAACAACCGTGTTCGCTTATACGTTACGCTGACATTAGTGCCACAGTTTATGGGTCATACCATGTGAACGTGTGACAGTTAGGAACGCTTTCAGTTTATCATACGAGAGTTGATTTCCAGTATAGACTTCCTCGAGGATACGTGTTTTTTGTTTTTTATTAAACGTATGAAAAGACTTCCGACCGCCCCTGCCTATATACAGCTCTAAGGAGAACAAACCCTAACCGTTAATAATGTAAAGGTCGGAAGTCCTCAAATTCCGAAATAAAAACGATCCCCATTATAGTACTGACATTTGAATGAGCCTGTTTTTTTATGAGGTATCATATAATTACGTACACACGTATGCTTTATTTATTAGGCTCCTATTTATTAACAGACTTATAGACTACTAAATTGTATTATTGTATTGTGCAACTCTTAATAGTGGTTCTTATTTATATCACACCTTTTAATTGTAAAAAAAATAAATAAATACATTAAATATTCTTGCATTACCAGCCTTTTTCTTGATGAATTTTACTTCTAGAATGAAGGAAATTGCATTTCAGAACATCTAGTTTTTAAAAACTGCGCCGTCGAATTCCGTTGTGCCCAAATTAGTGCAATCTAAAGCCCTGACTGCAACATTGACCAAAAAATTTAATTAGCTGTCGGTCATGGCAATAGTAGTTATTTACTAGTCTGACATTGAATATCATTAGTCATGGGAGTGAGGCTACCATAATCAAGTTCTTGTATCAGCCAGTGCACCACAGTGTATATCAACGGTTGTGATATGTGCTATCCTGTCTGTGAGATGATGCATATAAAAGATCACAGGTGTGGGACTTAACTTGGTGGTAAAGTACCCGCCTGATGCACGGTTGGTCTAGGATCGATCCCTGATGATGGGTCCACTGGGCAATTTCTTGTTACAGCCAGTGTATCACAACTGGTATATCAGAGGCAGTGGTATGTGCTATCCTGTCTATGGGATGGTTCATTTAAAAGATCCCTTGCTACTAATTGAAAAATTAAGTGGGTTTTCTCCTAAAGACTGTTAAAATTACTAAATGTTGGACAGCCGATGGCCCCTGATTAATAAATCAGTGGTGTTCTTAAACAAAACAGACTTTCCATTATAGGTTATTATTTTTATTTTTTTTGTTATGTGGAGCGGGGAGGACGTAACCCAGTGGACTATAGGTTTCATTTTCGTCCTGTCTGTTACAATACCTTAAAATATTTAATTTTATGTATAGCTTATCATGTACTGTTACAGATCAAGTGTGACTTTCATGTCAATTTACCTATTTTACACAGTTGCGGCCCTTGAACTTATGAGATATGCCAATTTGTTTTCTGGATTTATTTGGCAATGTTCAAGATATTGAGCTGAAATTTTGTATATGCCATTATCATGTTCTGTTACAGATCAAGTTTGACTTTTATAGGGGGAAAGAAAATTTGTAGAGCCTTGAATTTTTATATTGATGTTGATCATCACTTTATTTATTTGCATTACCATAATTTGACACTCAATAGCTGATGTATTTTTCTTGCTGGGGTGTTGTTAAACATTCATTCATTCATTCATTATTTAAATGCATTAAATAATGTCTTTTGTTTTAATATATGTGAAATTGTTTTATTAGGATGATGACGTGGCTATGAACTTTGTGACCTGTGTCGCCAATATCAGGGCTCACATCTTTGGTATTCCGCTCAAGTCTCGGTTCGATATTAAATGTAAGTGACCATTTTCAACTAAACTGAACACACACAAAAAAATGCAAATATAATTTTTAGTTGAAACATTAAATTAATATTTTTAAGAAGGTATTAACATGTTTTGAAATTTCGCAGAATTTCAGGTTGATATATGAATACTGTTTAT
Source organism: Dracogyra subfuscus (assembly GCA_016106625.1). Classification (NCBI taxonomy): domain Eukaryota; kingdom Metazoa; phylum Mollusca; class Gastropoda; order Neomphalida; family Peltospiridae; genus Dracogyra; species Dracogyra subfuscus. The sequence continues at coordinate 1,880 of JAECMU010270983.1, read as the reverse complement.
AATTTTCTAGAATTCAGAGTTTTTAACCGTAAGTTTGATTTGTATTTCTTTTTTGGTGTTCAGTCTATATTTCCACTGTAATTGAAGATTGTCTGATATTTCGTTTACATGCATCGCAGTATGAACAAAAATAAGCCATTCACTTATAACTTTGCTGATGATGTTTCGGGGTTCATATCCAAGTGAATGTAACAGATATAACAGACAATCCTTAGGATTAAATTTGAAACATACTTACTAATAATAACACTAAAAGCCTGTAATAACTATATATATATATAGAATACCAGGTTACTACGTTTTGATATTGTTGTTATTTGGCGAGGTTTAGATAATGGGGTAACAGGCGAGCTTCAGCGAGTCTGTTACACCATTATCGAACCGAGCCAAATAATAACGATATCAAAACGTAGTAACCTGGTATTTTTTTTATTTTGCAACCCTTTTTAACCATACTTTGACTGTTTTTCATAAAAAAATAAACACACGATTCCCCCCACTAACAGCTGCTGGCGTAAATACGTCATGGATATACGTCAAAGACATAAGGCTGGAAGCTACCATGACATCATTAAATTAAAGCTACGATGACGTCATTACAATTACTTGCCATGCCCACGATTCATTTCCTAATGACTAGATAACAAATACATGTTATCAGGCATTGACTATATAACACTTCAGATTATCATGTAGGTGTTAGCAGGTAACTGGAAGCTTGGTTGCATGATAAATATATATATATATATTTTTTTTAATTATATTATATATATATTCTTAAACAATAATGCTTAATAAGACAAAGTACCAACATAAAGACTTAGTTATGTCATCAGTTATGATATTCCCTGACAAGGTTCTTTTCACGTTCATCGTAAAATTAACAAACATGCATTGCTACGCCTGGACCAATTGGGTGACCATAAATTGTAATGAATGTTATGGGGTAATTTTATTATTACATGGTATCAGGAACAGAGGATCTAAACAGCATGATGGTTTGGAGTACATAATAAAGATTCAATAATGTGATGTTAAAAAGTATTTTAGATATAATCCAAATTCATTTAATAATTGTTTTTTTGTTTTGTTTTAGCCATGGCGGGTAACATCATCCCGGCTATAGCGACAACTAATGCTATAATCGCCGGTCTGCTCGTCATGGAAGGTTTGAAGATCCTAGCCGGCCGTATTGACCAGTGTAGAGCGGTGAGTGTCAGAGTATGGTTTCATCTTAAAGGCATCGACTTGGGCTATTAGGCGGTGTGAAATAGTTAGGCTATTAAAGCTTTTCTGACCATTAAATTACTCATTCTTAAACTATACATTGTGGTTAAATGAACATATTTGACAGTTCCGATCATTTTCTGGTTGTACTGGCATTTGTGGTATTTCCTACTACATTTGATGTAAAATATACATGATAGATATCTCGGGAACTTCAATCAGTGGCTATTTAATTAATGTATTTGTTTCTGTATGTTTTTGACACATTTATTAGATGTTTATTTATATGCTTTGTTTTGCTATTGCAAAGCTGAACAATTCTTTTATTAAAATGTCTTGGATTGTTATAAAATGACTTTTTGATGCTTGCAGGTTTACTTAAATAGACAGCCGAACCCGAGAAAAAAGTTGCTGATTCCGTGTGAATTGGATAAACCGAACCCCAAGTGTTACGTGTGTTCTTCTAAACCTGAGGTCACTGTCGCTCTCAACACAAACAAGATTACTGTCAAGTATTTTGAGGAGAAGGTAAACCTGTTGCTACATATTGGGTCTGAATTGTTATGCTGTGGTAGTAACTGGCACTTAAGGTCTTAGAGCGGGCAGCGTGGCCCAGTGGTACAGTGCCCGCCTGATGCGCGGTCGGTCTAGGA
>JAECMU010270812.1:0-10062 GCA_016106625.1 Dracogyra subfuscus | reverse complement strand
GGTCTTCACCAAACTCGTATTTAATATAGCAGTGATAATGAGATAAACAAATGACTCACTAGATTCCAGTAGACAATGCTATGGTCTTCACAAAACTCATATTTAATACATCAGTTATAATGAGGTAAACAAATAACTCACTAGATTCCAGTAGACAATGCTATGGTCTTCACCAAACTCGTATTTAATATATCAGTGATAATGAGATAAACAAATGACTCACTAGATTCCAGTAGACAATGCTACGGTCTTCACCAAACTCGTATTTAATATATCAGTGATAATGAGTTAAACAAATAACTGACTAGATTCCAGTAGACAATGCTATGGTCTTCACCAAACTTGTATTTAATATATCAGTGATAATGAGATAAACAAATGACTCACTAGATTCCAGTAGACAATGCTATGGTCTTCACCAAACTCATATTTAATATATCAGTGATAATGAGATAAACAAATGACTCACTAGATTCCAGTAGACAATGCTATGGTTGTCAACAAACATTGGAGAGGACAGGCATTCGTCTCCCTCGTTTTCAAGTATGTGTTCGATCTCCTTCCGTAACACAATGGGACTAAGGTAGGGAACAGCAATTGGTGCTATTGAGCAGGCAGACCTGTAAGAAAGATTCCTTCATTTAGAACCAATATCAAACCTATTATATATATAGCCATGAAACATACACATACTGTAAATCAACTAAGTTTTGCATCATGAAAGTATTGCGAGCCCTAAACCATACCCATAACTGCATGTACAAAGTATTGCGACGTCAGTATTAGTAAAATCACAATAGCAGTTGTTGGTTTGGAGGATAAGAGAGAAATCACAATGTTGTTAGCCAGTACAGCGAGTGGAAGCTTGCTCCCCCCTCAGTTGATTTACAAAGGCCTTACTGACCGATGTCAACCTCAGTACAAGTTCCCTGATGACTGGCACGTGACCCATTCAACCAATCACTGGAGCAATGAAAATACCATGTTGAAATACGTTGATTCTGTGCTCGTGCCATACACCAAGAGGGTTAAAAAAGAACTCGGACTCACAGCCCGTCAAAAATCACTGGCTTATATTTGATGTGTTTGCAGCCCACAGATGTAAATCTTTTCTGGATCTATTACGCAAACGTTCATTTGAAATCAGATTTGTTCCGGCCGGCTACACAGGCGAGCTGCAACCGATGGATCTGTCTGAATGGAGATTTTAAATCGGCCATGAAGGAAAAGTTCACACAGTGGTATGCTGAAGTTGTTGCTAAGAACTTGAAAGAAAATAAAGACAAAGGTGTAGATTTGAGAATAAGTGTGATCAAGCCTATTCATGCTCGATGGACTATGGCGTGCATGGACCAGTTGTCAAAAGACAAAGAAATGGTTCTGCGTGGCTGGCGCATGTCGGGATTACTGAGTGGGTAATTGGCTAATTGCCTGATTGACAATGACTGAACGTTTCATAATAAAGAGTGTTTGATAAATACAAATAAAAAAATGTGTTCATACTTTTTGTTGTGTTCATTTCTTTTTCATTTAATTATTTTTATTTTAGTAATCATACTACTGCGTATATAAAGTATTGCGATGGTTAGTTCGTCGCAGTTTTCGCAGTACTTTGTTTCTCGCAAAACTTTATTGATCTACAGTATATAGAAACCATAAAAGTGATGTTTGGTGAAATGTCTTGATTGTAAGTTATAAAATCTAGTAGCCCTCAGTACAATCTGGTAGCCTCATAACTTAAAAAAAAAACCAGAAAGAAAAAAAAGAGAAAAAAGCCAAATAATTTATGTTTAATGTTTGACAGACAGAATGAAGTGTCTCATAATAGCCATATGTGGCATTATAATATTTTGTAAGCCTTCATTATGAGATTAGGCCTAAAAAAATAAAAAATAAAATAATTAAAAAAAAAATAAAAAAAATATGGTAATCCCAACCTACCTGACCACATTTGAAACTACTGGTTGAAAATGGACAAAACATATTTTTAAGGATGGCCTCAAGGAATGGCGTAAATATGGTATGGAAAGAAACAATCTAACAATCACACCCCAAAAAACAACCATTTTAACTTGTTTAGTATGATTCCAGAAACACAAAATAGTATTTATTATTACTAATTGTTTTTAGGCATAATCTCGTAATGAAGGCTTACAAAAATGATTGAAACCCTTCATACGGTTTTTACGAGTATAATGGTCTACTAATTGTACAAATCATCAGATCGATATTACATATTTTAATATTTAAAATGGCTTAACTATTTTCAGTAGGTGTTATTTTGAAAAATCTTAACAAAACTTGCTTTTTTTCCAAAACAATGGCAGTTTTTTTTATTGATGACAATAAACTTGTAAATGTGGTAAGTCAATTATCCCAGGCAGGGGATAGCCATGTGTTTGTAGTAACACTATCAAACATGTCATTTTCAGTGAGGTCATTGTGCAAAGCAATAGTAATTGTAAACTGACTGGAGTGTGTTCTGTATTTTGATTAGTTAATTACATTATTTTTCTGGGATCAAATAGACACTAACACCCGGAAAGCTAATGACGTCATTAGCAATTGGAACAGGCGAAGTTGACAATTCAAGAATCTACAGTTAGATTGTAGCCAGATTTTTTTTCAAGAAATGCCAAATAAACAGTTATTTCTGTAGAAACATTATTTAGTTTACACCTTCGGTCAAAAATTACATTTGCAGGATCAAATAGACAATGACACCCACAAATCTAAAAACTCCATATGATTATCTCCTAAATGAGTGAGATTTAATTAAAAAATAATTTGTAAGAGATATTAATATTTTTAAAATTGAAAATATTCGTTAATTTATACATTTCTTCAACATAATAATAATTTTGTAAACAATTTTATTACCCATATGGTTTAAAATATCTTGGTACATATCAAAGTGATACGTCCTACTAGAACGCCAAGTGGGACGTAACACCTAATGCTATGACATCATGGGTTAACGTTTATGACGTCATAGGCTATTTCGCATAGTGTGTTTCATTAAAATGTAAACGTGTATTTGTTTTAGTTGTTTTTATTTAAAATCGATAAAGGGTAATAAATAGGATATTAAACTCACTTCCATTTCGCATCATGTTTATGTCTCTCGTGAAATAATATTCACTGTCACTCGCTAAAGCTCGTGACAATTGAAAATTATTTCACTGAGGACATAAACATGATACGAAATGGAAGTTCGTTTAATATCCTATAAATCTGACAATTTGCATAAGTTGCCAAGAAGGAAATAAATGGTGACTGAGTTATGGTTTAATTCAGACTTCAGCTGGCTGCAAATAGTCTTGATCATACAAAGCGTTTATTAGAAGTAGGCGTACAAACAACGGACCATGTTGCTTATTGTCATAAATGACTACAAACAGATAACCCATGACCAAAATGAAAATTCCATGACCAGTACGAAACACGTGTATCCGGCCACTGAATTACATAAAACTATTTTTATTAGTTCACTGTGTTAAAAAACATCCTACCACTTGGCAAATATACTTCTTTCTTTCACTAAATCATATTGTGCAACCACCAGCTGTGGTTCAGACAAGTGGAGCAATTAACAGTTACAACAACTTGTGGCAGCAGAAAGTGGTGCACATGAAAGGTGGAATTTCAGACACAGATGAATTAAACGTTTGGTTAATTGTGGCGTGACTGGACATGGCAAAACATTGGGTAGCCCAACGGACTACTGGGATTAAACAACTAGTAGTCAGAGTGAGAATTCGGCAGTTAAAAACACTACAGGCTACCACTAAGGTCGAGCCATGCTGAAATTAAACGATGCTAATAAACATACATGTACTGACTACAATTTTATATCCCTAAATCATTAACCTAACACTTGGCTGGCAGTGGTACTGCAATTCAACAAGGCTACAATCATCATCAAATACCTTGTCATGAAATCTTTTTGCATTTCAGTGACTGTTGACATGACTCCGTGTAACATTTCCTCTTGATTCACCGACGGGTTCACCGCTGATTGTACTGAAATGTCTGACTGGCCGACCGTGTCAATGGACTCGGTTGATGACATTCTAGAATTGGCCGATTCCGTACACACCGTCAGACACTCGCTGGTTGACCGCTGCCGAGACGACAGTCTCATGTCGAAGTAACTCTCGCCAAGAGCTGCCGACAGCTCCGATTTACCTCCCTTGTTAACATAAGGTGTGACACTGTTAGATCCTAGTGAAATGCCTTCAAACTGTACTGAATGCTTTAGCTTCTCAACTTCATCATGGGGACAAGGCTTTTCTTTGGTGTTGCTGCCCTCACATCTCCAATCCTGGAAATACATAGCAAAAATGTTCTTATTTCTTTTTTGTCAACAAGAGTAAATAGTAAAAAGTAAAGAGTAAAAAGTAAATAGGCTTGGCTTCCTCAAAAGCTGAACAAGACTTTCTTATGAAATTCTGAATACTGACAAATTATGTGATTTATATGTCAAGGTATCTAGAACAATGAAAACTAGGTCTGGGCGACAAATAAAATGTCGTCACAGTGACTAATAATGATAAGTAACAAACTGCCATCCTATGTCAAACTTGCGTGCAAGGTTTGATGACAACTGATAAGGTTAATAGTGCCCAGAGAAGAATTCCCTCTATGTGCTGTAAACTGTGAAAATTAAGTTTGCGGTGACCTAGTTATGGTATGTGACACACTGCCATCCAAGTTGTACTTGCATGCAGGGTTTGATGTTGTTATATTATTTAATAAGGTTAATAGTGCCCAGACAAGAATTTCCTTTGATGTGCTGTAATTTGTGAAAAGTAGGTCAAAATTATGTAATTATAATTCACAACACACACACCAACCACCATCCCAATTGTACTTGCATGCAAGTCTCATGATTCTATATGAACATACATTACATATTACAAAATATAACCACTTGGCTTGAACTATTAGCTAATTTGGCTTAAGTAAATGAGTTTGCTGTTAACAAACCAATGTTCATTTCTTTTTCTGAAAAAGTTAGTTTTGTTTAACGACACCACTAGAGCACATCTATTTATTAATCATTGGAAAGCATTTTTCAGTGTGAGTGAAAACATGGTATATTTTTTCATTAGTGGCAAGGGATCCATCATAAAGCTGAAGTTAGTTTTGTTTAAAGACACCACTAGAGCACATCGATTTATTAATCATCAGCTATTTGATGTTGAACATGTGGTCATTTTGACAGTCATAAAGATGAAACCTGCCTCATTTTCCCATTAGTAACAAGGGATCTTTTATATGCACCACCCTACACAGGATAGCACATACCATGGCCTTTGAAATAACAGTTGTGGTGCACTAAAAGAGATCGATCCAAGACCGTCCGTGTATCAGGCGAACACTTTATCACTAGGTGTCATCCTATAAAACTGATGTCACTAATTGGTGCTCACAGTATCAGATAAATAATGAAGAAAACTTGGGATTGTTTCCTCTTTTTGTGAATACTGCCTTCTAAGTCATAATGCTGGCAGCATAGCCCAGTGGTACAGTGCCCGCCTGATGCACGGTCGGTCTAGGATCGATCCCCTTCAGCTAACTACTGGGTTTTTTCTCGACATAACCATATGTCCGACGCCGATATAACCATACTTATAATGTGTTGAGTGCGTCGTTAAACAAAAATATTTAAATTAAAAAAAAAAATTCTAAGTCATAATGGATTGGTCCAAACATCCCATCTGCCAATGAAATGGGTAAAGTCTTCCAATGAACCTGGGATGTCCTGTTCTGGTCATGTGACAACTTTGTCTTTCTTTTCCCTGAGTTAGAGGTCAGAATAAATTTAAATTGCAAGACTTCTTACCTTAATGTAGATATGCAGATTAGGCACAAACTTGTACGGACAGAACTGGCAACTGTAAAAGATAGAAAGAAGAGAATTGTTAAGTTTTCTTTTCAATATCTGATGCAAATTTATGAATGTGCAAGCATCTGTGGTCTTTTTTTTTTGTCTTTTTTTTGTTTAACGACGCACTCAACACATTTTAACTACGGTTATATCGGCGTCAGACATATGGTTATGACGAGAAAAAACCCAGTGGTTAGCTGACGGGGATCGATCCTAGACCGACCGCGCATCAGGCGGGCACTGTACCACTGGGCTATGCTGCCCGCCCTGTGGTCATTTAACCTTCTGACTACAGCAGACATCACACAGTCGACACGCTGTATGCTGTATACAGTATACAGTTCATTCCCCTATTCGTATTTCCTGACATTTTGCACTTACCAGAAATAATAATCGACCAACAGGAAATACATTATTTGAGAGAATAGCAGCTTTAATGGTTTTGTTTTTCAATGGAAAATACCTGGGAATTTTGAGTTGAAAAAGTGGTTTTTGGCAAGTATCTTTGCATGACAACAATGGCAGCAAGTTGCAGTCATTTTCAGGAATCGATAGCTCATTATGACAGCTACATGTAATTTGACAATACATTTGACCATTTAACAACAACAAAAGTCACAAAATATTGCAATATCAATCTAAGTTTTCCTGGTGTCAAGGTTGAATTTGTACTGTTAGATTGGACTATAAGTAGTAACACCACTTTTGCTTGTCTCATGTTTGTGTGTTATATGTGTGTCATTATTTTGGACATCTGTAGTTTTTTCACAACCAGATGTGCAGTGGGGCTCTATCTATTCTGGGGTCAATCCCCATCAGTGGGCTATTTGTCATTCCAGCCAGTTCACAACAACTGGAATATTAAAGGCCATGGTATGAACTACACTATTTGTAGGATGATGCAAACAAAGATATCCCTTGCTATTAATGGAAAAATTTATTGTTTGACATCCAATTGCTGATCATTACTAAACCAATGTGCTCCAGTGGTATCGCTAACAAAATAAATTTTATTTTACTCATTTGTAGTAAAATTTGTGCCGTGTTTAATTAAAGTAACAGGCCCATATGAACTGGATGGATAGGGTTGTAGGACTTGGATAGGAGGTGGGTGGCTGTGTCCCCTGTGCTTCAAAACATTCACATAATAAGCCTACACACACACTTCACATATCGTTACTACAGGCATGAGCAGGGTCATGTTTTTAGCAGGGCCTAAGCAAAGAAAAAATTGAGATAATAAAGCCCGACTTATTTACACGTGTGTTTTTAAACTGAGTCTATCAACAAACGGAGGAACCAGTTGGAGGTTGTTTTGTTTTTCCTTTTAATTCTTGCTTTTTGTTTAACAACACAACTAGAGCGTATTGATTAATTAATAATTAATATTGAACATTTTCTTGAAAGGAAACTTGCTACATTTGTCCAGTAGCAACAAATAATATATATGTACTTTCCTATGATTAGGACAGGACATACCACAGCATTTGATATACCAGTCGTGGAGCACTGGTTGAAACTGGGAAAGCATTTTAGGCACACTGGCATCATCAGATGAGTGACAGGGACATGGCCTCTTGATCACATCGTGTTTTCTTACCATCTTATAATTATACATAATAGCGTGTCTTACATTCATAACAGAATCTACTAGGGTGGGTTTTTGTTTGATGACTGCATGTGGGGTGGGCACTGACAATGGAGAGGAGTCACCAACACTATGGGTCATGTTATGGTGCAACAGAAAAATAATTAAACGTGGAGAGGGAAGGGGAAGAAGTCTGAGTGAGAGGCCATGGCCCTCTCTCTGGCTACACTAGTGGCTGCCATCCCAATAAAAAAATGTTAAAACAATTCTGGCTATGCCAGTGTTTAGGCCATAGTGGAAACAAAGTGGAAGTTTGCATCAGATGTACAGGGAAATCCTGGGGTTGTGGAAACAAAGTGGAAGTTTGCATCAGATGTACAGGGAAATCCTGGGGTTGTGGAAACAAAGTGGAAGTTTGCATTAGATGTACAGGGAAATCCTGGGGTTACCGATCTCATCAAAATATAGTCTGGCTTATGCCATCCAGTTGAGACATTGGACAATTTTGATATCATGGCTGAAAAACTGTGGGGTTGTCATAACTTTTATCACGTGCACACAGCTGAAACCACACAGTCGATAGGACAGAGTTATGCTCATTAAACTGGGACCTTGTGTTGTGATCTGACCATATGGCAATATTCAGTGTACAACTGTACCCTGTATTGTGATCAACACTATATGACTCTACCTGGTTTTGAAGTGTGACAAAGTTGGGGTTTGTGATCCAACTAAATGACTGTACCTGGTGTTCAGATCAGACCACATGACTGTACCTGGCATTAAGAACCGGGCTTGGCTTTTGAACAGAGCGGACATGTTTTGGAAAGCTCCGCAGCTAGCGACTTGTTGTGTGTACTTGTCTGAAGTTTTTCTCAAGTTTCAAACAGACTGGCTGTTATCGGAACTCAACTCGCGATGAGAGTAGACGTGGTTAGCTGCACTCTTGACTTACCCCTCCACCTGGGGGGACTGCTCAACAGTTTTGGAAAGCTGAGTGAGTATTGCGTCACGGGCTTCCGTGACCTTGGTGTACGGGACGCGATCTCACCGATAAGGAATCGGAAGTGGAGGAAGAGGAAACCTGCGCCAGGAGCGGCACGGGGGGGATCTAAGCTGGCGGCTTAACCGCCAGTGGCGGCCCCTTCTGCGACGCCGCCCCCAGTCCAACCTGAGACGACGCGACCAGCCCCAAGGGAACCGTCGGCCACTGAACTGGACGAGCTCAACACTGCGGTGTGTGAGACGCCCAACGACCCTCCATCACCGACCGTCACATGGCCCAGGAAGAACTGGCCGGTATCTCCGGTACAGCCAGTCGCCTCGCCATCGGCCCGATCGACCACCGTTGGAGAAAAAAGGAAGGCAACATCACCGACCGACCGGCCAGCCAAGGCCGAGAGACCAGCCCCGGTAGTCGCTTCCCCTGAAGAGTCCGAATGGACCGTCGCTGTGAACGGACTGAATAAACAACTTCACCAGTACATGCAGGGGGACACGACTGACCCGACACAGCTACGAGGCAGCCACCTCAACACAGACTGGAGATCACTGGAGGACGGCAGCAAATACGAACTCCACAACAAGATGTTTGGAACTCATGACACCGTAGTCGTGACGCACCAGAGGGACAAGACTTACCGCCAAGTCATACTTCCGGCCAAGTTGGACAACAAGAACATCCACAAGATGATCCGGGCGGTCTGCGGCCCAGACTACGGTGCTGTAGTGTGTACTTTGCTACAACGCCAACATCTCCTGCCTCTACTCTGGGAATCTTCAGGCTCGCCAAAGTAGACGCCAACCTCCTTTTTCCTTTTTGGGGCTTAGTTGGACTTTAAAAAATTTCGGCCGCGTCTCAAAATTCTTGTTTATTTTTTTATAAATAGTCCAACGCACTTTACTTTGGTGCCCGATCAATTGCTCAAATCACCTTAAAACCTTTTAGGCCGAGCAGTCAAAAACTTTTGGTTTTAAATTCTTAGTCCGGACATGTGTAGAAGTGTACAATGTCGTTAGGATTTTAGGACTTGGGTCTTTGACCGACCACTAAATTTTTTAAATTCCAAATTCCGCCCACCTTAAAGGTACCCCTTCCCCCTCCTGGCCCGGACTTAGTCACTGGCGAAAGTCAGAGATTAAGCCCGTGACAGGCGTGCGTGAAACCTTCGTGGTATATACGCACGTGTAAAACTTTTACTCACTCACATGACTGTACCTGACATTAAGATCTGACCACATGACTGTACCTGGCATTAAGATCGGACCACATGACTGTACCTGGCATTAAGATCTGACCACATGACTGTACCTGGCATTAAGATCTGACCACACGACCGTACCTGGCATTAAGATCTGACCACATGACCGTACCTGGCATTAAGATCTGACCACATGAATGTACTTGACATTAAGATCTGATCACACAACTGTACCTGGCATTAAGATCTGACCACATGACTGTACCTGGCATTAAGATCTGACCACATGACTGTACCTGACATTAAGATCTGACCACATGACTGTACCTGACATTAAGATCTGACCACATGACTGTACCTGGCATTAAGATCAGACCACA
>JAECMU010270760.1:0-13074 GCA_016106625.1 Dracogyra subfuscus | reverse complement strand
GACCAGACCACTCCATGGGGGGGAAATTGCACTTTGTTTGAGGATCGGTAATGTTAAAAGAAATACTTTAACAATGCAACATGATTTTAATTGTGAAATTTCTATTAAAAATTAAATATTTGTTAAGATTTTATGTCATAAAGGCATATGTCATTTCAGTTACTTTATTAATCTATAAATATTGTATGTTTTTGCTGTCTGTGATCATAAAGCTTTCATAATTAATGGAGTGCAATCATAAATATACTTTGTGATGTCTCTGTGATGAATTTCAGTATTGTAATATACTTTGTGATGTCTCAGTGATGAATTTCAGTATTGTAATATACTTTGTGATGTCTCTGTGATGAATTTCAGTATTGTAATATACTTTGGGATACATGTATGTCTCTGCGATGAATTTCAGTATTGTAATATACTTTGTTATGTCTCTGTGATGAATTTCAGGATCCATATTCACAAAATATTGTAAGCCTAGTTTTACACGTACACGTAAATCTACGACTGAAGAACTATTCACGAAGCAACAAAAACGTAAGTTACGTGTAAAGTTAGACGTAAATATAAAACTTTCTCCAGTTACAACTAACACTGCACATAAGTCATGTACTTATAATCAAGCATGATCGCCATTATTTACCCTTTATTTACGGAAACTGGCAGCATTTCCAATAATTGAAGCAGTTTGCGATGGCAAACGCCCACGGATTGACTATATTTTTGTTAGTGATTGAACAAATGTTTTTGACTCGGCCATTTTATCTTTTCCTTTTTAAGAAATATCATCAAGTTCATACCATAACGCGGATCTTCACCAATACCAAAATTTAATGTTTTGGTGTTCGCGATGTTATTGTTAGCAGATGACAAACAAAATTGTGTTTTGCGCATTTGTTATTAACCCGGTAGCCATTGTTTCTAATGGGTTTTTTTTTCTTTCAATTTCTCCAGTGAGAGTGTTAACTCGTAGATTTACGTCCAACTAAATTACATTTACATTTACGATAAGTCTTTGAGAATAAGGTGCTTCTTGCACGTAAACCTACGGCAGACGTAAGTGCTAGTCGTAAATGTAAATTTACACTTTTTTGTAAATAAGGGTCCAGTATTGTAATATACTTTGTGATGTCTCTGTGATGAATTTCAGTACTGTCATATACTTGTGATATGTCTCTGTAATGAATTTCAGTATTGTTGGTATAGACCTAATTCAATACAATAATTTGAGTAGTAAGCTGGCTGGAATCTAGAGATATAACAACCACAGCAGTACAGCTTTTTATCACAATAGGAAGCCCACAGTATCATGCATTGATTTCGGGCAGCTATATCACACAACACAACTTACACATGCCCACTGACATCACTGATCTTAGCATCAATGTTATTCAGTATCAAGATACATAGTGTACCACAATCTACCCGTATCACTAAACCTCAACTGGAATCATTGCCTGACCTTTGGCCGTGTGATGACATCCATGGACTCGAGGATCATCCTCTGGTTACTGGGCATCTGTAGCCAGACTCGGTACTGTAACCAGTCCTGGGCCCCCTCGAACAGGGCCAGTCCGCCACCCACCACCACGATACAGCTGTACATCTTTTTCTTCATCTCCTCGCTGCCTGGGAATAAAAACAGTACACATGTTATAACCTAATTCATCAGTTGAAAAGTCTATCAAATATCGGGGTTAATTTGGAAATATTTCAGATGGGGTTTTGTTTCTGTGTTTTGAGAGAAATTACATACAGGGCTTTAGATCTCATTTGGGCACAACAGTTTAGTTTTTTTTTTGGTCTCCTGTAAGCACAACAAGGTCTTTTACGTACATTATGTTATTAATAGCTGTTGAAGGTTGTGAATATTCATAAATGCATTTAAAGTTATTTTAATGTAATCAAAGCCTCATGTTTTAGTAGTTTTGAGGTGAAATGTTTTGAGATCAGCACTTAATTTGTTTGTACATAATTTGTGCATATCAATTTTGGGTGTATGTATTTTGGGCAGGATGTTTATCGCCATCATTTTAATGCAATCTAAAGCCCTATCATATAAACAGAAACCTGTCTAAACCAGACCACTCAAGGACCTAATATTGATCTGATTTATACAGGATCTGGTGTTTAGAGGCTCACGTTTTAAAATTTAGAAACTTCAGGACCATGAAACATGGCCGGTTCTGACAAAGATTTACTGAGGGTCTGGTTTAAACAGGTTTTACTGTAATTTATTTACATCCATGGTGAAAAGCTTTTACATACTTCCTTTAACCACATGCCATTTTGTTACATCTTTTTTCTATTTAAAGAGAAAATTAAATGAAATATTTGTTTAACCACACCTCAGCACATTGAACAATAGCTCTTTGGTATAACATGGTTATTTTGACACTTTGCGAAGAGAGAAAGAGTGGACATAATCCAGTGCCACCTCATAGGCTACTCTTATAGAAAAACAGCAAGGGAGTTTTACATGTGCACTTTCCCAAAGACAATGCACTAGTCGGGATGGAAGTCTGAATCCATCAACAACAACCAGTCCTATGTCCACACCTCGAGTTAGCATTCTACGACTATGTTATGTCCTGATCTATCTACCTGGACAACGAAAGCTGGTCTCCACCATTATTTTTACTAGGGTTCATTCTGTACATTGCAAAATTAATCAACTGCTAATTTTTATACAAAGTGGCTACACAATTTGGTCTTTGACTAATAAAAGTGTCTTTAAATAACTTCAGCGAAATACTGTACATATCTAAAAATTTGCTAAACCAAAAATTGGGATGGGATTAAGCTCAAGTGGTTGAGCACTGGCCTGAGGTGCGTGTGTCGGAGGATCGATCCACCTCAGTGGATCCATTCAACTGCCTGAATTTTGTCTTGTTCCAACCAGCTGTGGTATGTGCTTTCCTGTCTGTAGGAAAGTGCATATAAAAGATCCCTTGCTGCATTAGGAAAAATATAGTGTATTTCTTCTGATGACCACATGTCAGATTTTGACATCCAATAGTCAATGATTAATTAATCAATGTGCTCTAATGTTTCAGTGTGAGCCCTGCCTTTCTCTTACCACACTTTTCAATGCTGTACAAAATGGCCTCGTCCACTCCCATGAGCTGGGCTACAGGTTCACTTTCCTTCTCCTCCTCCTCCTCCATCTCCGCGCGTCGGCCGAGCTTCGTTTCACTTGCAGGTAAACTGTCCGGTGCGTCATTCGAGTCATCGTCTCCCTGAACCTGCATGTTCTCGTCCAGTTGTAACAGACTGCTCTCTGACGCATCTCGCGTCATCTCCGGATTGTCCTTCTTCATCTTCCCCGACTGTTAAAAGATGTTCACAATAATACATTTATAATACTTCCTTACACACCCATTGGTGAGAACATCATTCATTATTTTTGGTAACACATACTTGTTTACACATGTACATGTACATGTATGTGTTAAAAATTTCAATTAAAACATGTATGTACCAGTTTTGTCAATTTTAACATGTAGTTAGATGAACATTCATAGATGTAACTATGAACCAAGTTTACATAATGTAGGGCCTTGTGAGAAATATAGTTAAATGCAAAATGAACTTTGAGCTCAACGTAATTTGACACCAACTTTGCTGTAGCCCCTGCCATTTGGAAAAGTTATTTCTAATATCCCGTTTCATTTTATGATGGTGAGATAAACAGTGGATTCCTCACGTGTTTTTTAACATTAAAAATATCAACCAAGTCTAGAGGTTGATATATTTTACATATTCAAAAACACGAGTGGCAAATTCTAACATTTTAATTTGATATTCAATAAAGCAAAGTTCTGGAGTCACCTCACCGGTAGCATTAGGCTCAGACTCCACATTCATAAACATACGTAAGTGAATGTACGATACTTATATATGTACTTTAAGTATGTATTTAGGTACGTTTATGAATACGGAGCACTGTTCACATATTTTTGACCATAAACAAATGGCCTACTGACAGCAAATCATTATTAACCTAGTTAATAAATAGAGGATAATAAACGAGTTAGCAGTTATTATCAAATTTATGTCCTGAGTGAAATAATGTTCAGTTGTCACGAGCTTTAGCGAGTGACAAATGAACATTTCACGAGGAACATAAATTTGATAATAACTGGTATAGAGTTAGTTATGGTAAATATCAAATGGCTTTATAACATGGATATTATGGGTCAATTATATGTTAAAAAGAAATCTGCCTTTTTGCTGACTATAGACCGTCCCACAGGGAACGCCTTTCTTCATACTATGGAATTTACTACAAGTTATTTATTTCTGAGCTGACTGATTTGTAAACTCACACAAAAATAGGGGGTTGTTTTATCATTTCCAAAACATCCTTACTTTTCTTCCTACGTTAAACCAAACTGAAATTGAGGATGGGACAGACTATAGATAATCCAACCTGTTCACCCACCCACTTTTGATACTATAAAAAAACCCAACCTGTCCGCCGGCCCTCTGCGTTTGGCGGAGGTAGCTCTCATCATGGGGGTCATCAGGGTCTCCGCCAAACCGACTCTGGACATGGACGAGGTGGCCACCATGCAGCCCGTACATCTCTGGGAACAGCAGACTCAGTGTCGACAGCAGTAGCTCATCGCCCAGCTTGATGTTGTACTTGATGATGTTCGTCTGCGGCCGCTTGATCTGCACAAACTGGTCGATCACACCGCCGTTGTCCTGACACAAACAAAAACAACAACACTCCTTTCACTAAATAGGAACAGTAGAACACAAACACAGAATAATATAATTTGTTAATGTTTCATTAAATATAAAGATAATTAACAAATCTAAAGCCCTTCCCATAGGAAACGACTTTTTTCATACTATGGAATTTATTTATGTCTGAGCCAATTGATTTTAAATTGCACACACAAAAAAGTATATTTGCATTACATTGACATCCATGGGACACCAAATCTTACATTGATATCAATGGGACATCAAACCTTACATTGACATCCATGGGACACCAAATCTTACATTGATATCAATGGGACATCAAATCTTACATTGATATCAATGGGACACCAAATCTTACATTGATATCAATGGGACATCAAATCTTACATTGATATCAATGGGACACCAAATCTTACATTGATATCAATGGGACATCAAATCTTACATTGATATCAATGGGACATCAAACCTTACATTGATATCAATGGGACACCAAATCTTACATTGATATCAATGGGACACCAAATCTTACATTGATATCAATGGGACATCAAATCTTACATTGATATCAATGGGACATCAAATCTTACATTGACATCCATGGGACACCAAATCTTACATTGATATCAATGGGACACCAAATCTTACATTGGCAATCATGTGACACCAAATCTTACATTGATATCCATGTGATACCAAATCTTACATTGGCAATCATGTGACACCAAATCTTACATTGATATCCATGTGATACAAAATCTTACATTGGCAATCATGTGACACCAGATCTTACACTGACAACCATGGAACACCAAATCTTACATTGATATCCATGTGACACCAGATTACACTGACATCCATGTGACACCAGATTACACTGACATCCATGTGACACCAGATTACACTGACATCCATGTGACACTAATTCTTACATTGATATCCATGTGACAGAGTGATTCTTTTAACTGCTGCAAGAGAAGAATGTCAACTGGCAGAGACAGGTTCAACTCTCGGAGGGGGAAACCACATCTCCCCAACATCCAGTGTAAACAGCGACTCACATCCACTCCTCCATACTCCATCACAATTCTGTAAGTAACAAATAACAGATAAATAGTCAGTGTCATCAAACTATGACTGTGAAATTGGCATCCCTTGATGTACAAATGTTTAGAAAATATGTTATATCACTGTGACCGTGGCACAGAAAATAACAAAACATGCGAACTGTTCCATTTTACTTGATGTATTGCTATATATCCAGGGCTCATAATGGAGAACTTTGTTTTAGGCAATATAGTATTTATTTGTAAATTATCTGAAAGTGGCCAATTTAAACAACATTTTATTAGTCTTGAATGCTAAAGGATGTAGCCCTTTGGTTAATTTAGCAATGAACTGGTTGAGCCCTGACATCAACAATACTATAACACGTCTGCTGGTATAGAATAAGTACATCAATGCTTAATGACACTTCAGTACAAACATTTATCACCTAGTGTTGAGGGTGCCACTGATTATACGTTTTTCCTTAATCATAGAAACAGTACTTTTACCATAAATTAATTTCTTTATTATGGTTATTTGTGAACAATGGGTTCCATCATTTGTAATTATTTTTAAAAGGAAGTAAGGAAATGTTTTATTTAACAACGCACTCAACACATTGTAGTTACAGTTATATGGCGTCGGACATATATGTATGGTTAAGGACCACACAGATATTGAAGAAGGAAACCTTCTGTCGCTTCTTCATGGGCTACTCTTTTCAATTGGCAGTAAGCAGACCTTGCTTTTTAAGGTGCACGTTACACTCGACAAACGGTGCACGTAAAATAGATAGGTATATTTATTTCCACTGTTTACAAAAATCTAGTTTTCAAAGCTCATTTAGTCGATAGGACGGTCCTTTTATTAAAACAATAAAAATTAAAAACGTGGCAGTGGCTTCCATGCAGTCGTTAAACTGGTATTTCTCTGTCTTGAACAAATCGGGAAATACTGTCTTAATAGATAATTTTGTGGACGTACAAGTCAAAATCCAATCGAAGCTATGCTGCCTATTTTATTTATTTTGGAGAGTGATTTTTCACTCGCCTTAGCATATTGAGGTGTGCGATTTTTCACTCGCCTATAATTTACAAAAACCAAGAACTGAGTAAGGGATCTTTTATATGCACCATCCCATAGACACAATAACACATACCACAGCCTTTGATGTACCAATCATGGCTGGAGTAAGAAATAGCCCACGCAGCCTGTGGAATGCCAAGGGAAGCCCCAATACACTAATCATCAATGGAATAGACTACATACCTTGAAGATTTCTGCGAGATGCCGTCTTCCACACAACAGACACTGGTTTTCTGATCGCCAACGTCTACCACACAGGCACACGAAATTCCCGATCCAAAGATTGCACACACAGATTCCTACAAGTAAACGTGATCGTAGAGAGTCAGGAAAACTACAAAACATAAATAAACTGCAGATATTTGCAACAACCAGATAACAGCCCATACTGCTCATCAGCTATACAACATTTTACTTCCACCAGAAGTTCCAGTATTTTTTTGTGTTAAGTCACTTCAAAAAGGTTCTATTGCTTTGTTGTAAGTCATTCTCAAAAAGACTAAGTTTACTTACTTGTTTAATGAAAAACTATTATTCGTGTTCATTTTCCATGCAGTTGCACTATAAATTAGCAATTTTTAAAAGGTAAATTGGCATGTTACGAAATGTAAGGATTATACATAATTTTCACCTGTTGTCGTTATCATCCAGTGATCAGTCCAAAGTTAAGTTTTGTTTTGAGCACAATGTTGTGAATAACATTGACAATTATATTTCATTGTGACCTTCTTCCGAGAGATGTAGGTTTATGTTTCAATGTGAGAATAGAACAATTTGTGTGGATACATTTCAGTGCACCTGTTAAATTAGCAGTCGACAACATCGTAGTAACTTAAATTATTAACAAAACAAAATAAAAATTGTCATAAAATTAAAATCCATTTTCGCACCCTTGTTTTGGCTTTGTAAACAATAAATATAACATTTCTAACTGTAACTGTTTGATACAATATCTTTGAGGAATGGTACTTTTTATTTATTTGATCTTTTAAAACTTAAAACTTACATTTTGTCTCAAATTATTAACAATAAAAACATACCGACATGTAAACTGTATTGTCTACTCTCGAACTGTTTTTACAGGGGTCAAGGTAGTAGACTAGTTTTTATTTTAATGTGGTGAAGCATTTAATAATATAGCTGATTTTGAATTTGAATGACATCATTATTCCAATGACATTATTACAATAACAACAAACTGGGTGCATGACATTTCCATCTTAAGATAAATTCCAATTGCTAATTGCTATTTTTTTTTTTTTTTTTTTTTTTTTTTTTTTTTTTTTTTTTTTTTTTTTTTTTTTAAATAAACTTTATTACCCCAGATCACTGGCAATGTCAAGGTTGGGGTGCCTTGTGTCATTGTCTTACAAATGTATAATAATAGTAAAATGTTAACATATTTGATACATACATACATATACACATGTACCCACATACACACTTATACATACATATACTGGCATATACATACATACATATATACATGATACATATCGTAGTTACATTCATTTCATTTGTCGTCTATACTGCACAAGCATATCCATATTTGATTTTTTTTTATTTATGATCTGAGGGTAAAAATGGATAGATAAAACGAGCATAGAGGGGAGAAAAGAAATTGCTAATTGCTATTTAACATATTTTAATTTGAACATTACTAATGTACCTAGCTGGCTGTGTTTGAAAATAATTTTGTAATTAAAAAATTATACTATTAAAGGCATATTGTCACAGACCACTGACCTATTTAATGGTCTAAAAAAGTATTACCTGAGCAAAAATAATTTGATTTGTCCCTAAATGTGCTTTATTCAACCATCTATATAACCACCATACTCCATTTATTAATGATATTTTCTTTAAATAATTGAATTATGGCCAATGGTCCATAATTCAAAAACTAAAATTGCTGAGAGGGTTGACATGGATTTCATTCCATCATGGTTCAGTAACGGTGATGCAATAGCTAGATTTGGTTTCCAACAATTAATGTAATTTCTATTTATTAACCATTTTTAGAGAAACAAGGTCCTAAGTCTGTGACAGTATACGCCAGGACAAAGGTAAAATAATGTTTTTGTTTTACACATGCAAACACATATATTGTAGGCCTACATAGTTTATTTGGCCTGAAACAAAAATACTGAGGCTAGCTTTTAGTAAAATATTACTTTAAATGCCATAAAACTAATTCAAAATGTGATAGTCACTTTTCCAGTAAGTTGATTGATAAAATGTCATTAAATGGGTTTTTTCACACTGACCTAGTTAACAGGTCCATGAGCAGTTGTAACAGCCTCCGGTGACTATATTGGCTCTCGGCGTTGCCAATATAGCGACGGGAGGGCCGCTACAACTCCTCTCGGACTTATAACAAGGCCAATAATAAAAAAAACATTTAATAAAACATAACAGTACTGACAACAACTGTGCAAGTGGTATAGTGCCACTTGTATAAAGCAAAACAGAGCAGTGCTCTGGCATGGCAGTGGCTAACTGAATTTTTTTTATGTCAACCTATGTTGATTTTTTAAATGGTACATGTCAGTTGAGAGCATTCCCTAAAATTAGTAGTCACATGACCCTCTCGATAGTGTTGTATTTTTAACTGAATATATTCCGATCCCGAAATTGTTTTGACCTGCATGGAGTAATTAATGGTAGTGTGGAATCTTAAGTCTAAAGATATTATTGATTATAGCCAAGACAGTGTGCTAATTAAAGTACAGTTTTCGCAACAGGTGTTTACCAGGTGGACAAAGGCCGCCCCAAAGCCCAGCTTGTCCAAGAGTAGATTCATGAGAGCCTTCACATGCTTGTGGACATAAACATCAGGAATGAGTAGGATCACATGATAATTCTGAAAAGAAAAAGAATTCCATGGAATTAAACATCTCACAAACCATAAACATATTCGGTGTCACCAACAGTTGCATCCATAAGACATTCATCTCAATGCATGTCCAAAACAAAATTAAATTAAACTTTTATTTTAATTTGAAAATTTTATGAACATTCAAAGGAACACCTACAAAACAAGTTTCATCAATCTATAGTTTTTGAAACATGGATTTAAAATTAAAGTGTTAACATCAACTTAAATGCAAAAGTATTTTAATTAAAAAGGTTTTATTAAATAACTTTTAATTATTTTCACTGTGGTGCAAATATAAATCATGTCTGTAAGAAACATATCTATCGTTAATGTTAAACTTTAATGTAACGGTTCACTGCCACTGCCAGCAAAAATGTAATACGTAATCTTGCCTTTCTACTTCGTAAAGGCAAGACAAACATCAAGTTCAGTGAAGAAAGAAAGTGATCTATATGAATGCTTTGAAGTCTGTTCGACATATAAAGGTAGTATTAAAAAAGAAAGTGATCTACAGTGGAAACTGGCAAAACCGGATCACCATGGTACCTTTGAATATGTCCGGTTTCGACAGGATCCATTTTTCAGAAGATTCACTATTGTGAAGAAAAAACCCCAAAATACTCATAACACGTTAGAGTTACTTTCCTTCAATTACATTTCGAACATCTCGCCCAATTTCGTTTACACCTTGAAAAGTGCCCAATGTATTCCGAGTAATAACTTTTAATAGAATTTCTGTGTGCATGTATGTATCTGTATCTGTGAAATAAATAACTAACTACATGCATTGTAAATCTATGCAATTGAGTTAAATTACAATCTAAATGTGACTAAGAGTGTGCTACTTTCAATTTGTGTTTGGATATGCTAAATGTTTAACAAGATTTTTTTCAACCTCATAGTGAATATCTAAAATGCGATTAAGCTTCTGAGGTGCGATAGAGTCGGACAACACTGACCGATACAAATAACACCAATCAAGGTCTAATTAGCTGAAAGCCAGAATGTCTGGTCTGAGATCGCAATATTGCGTAATGGGAGAAATAGGGTCATGCTATGTCCGGCCAGGTGGCGAGCCAAGTTTGTTGTTATTACGGTTTGTCAAGGTTATTTAACAAAGAAATTAAGCTTTTGGGGAGGAAAATCGATCCGGTATCCGTAGTACACAGGATTTGGTTTTTAAAGGATTTTAAACCACAGTCTATAAATATGTAAATTCAGGACCAAACAATATGGCCGATGTAGACAGGAATCTGGGATAATCACGGTCCGGTTTTGCAAGTTTGCACTGTATATGAATGGTATCAAGTCTGTTTGCAATATAAAGGTAGTACTATGCAAAACAGTTAAAAGTTTGTATTGTTTAACACCACCACCACAGCACAGACTACTGGATGTCAAGTATATGGTAATTCTGACATATACCAGCAAGATATATTTTTTATATGCTTTACCACAGACAGGATAGCACATACCATGACCTTTGATCACCAGTCATTGAAGAGAAAACAATCATGTGGAGTACAGATGAGTACCATGAAACTTGAGTACCATGAAACTTGAATGTATAGAAGTAAATAATCATTTCTACACTTGTACAACATCACTGTATATTGGTAGACTACACAATCAAAGAAAGAATTTTTTTATTTAATGACACACTCAACACATTTTATTTACGGTGATATGGCATCAGACATATGGCTAAAGACCATACAGATATTGAGAGTAAACCCGCTGTCGTCACTTCATGTGCTACTCTTTTCGATTAGCAGCAAGGGATTTTTTATATGCACCATTCCACATAAAGGATAGTACATATCACAGCCTTTGATATACCAGTTGTGGTGCATTGGCTGGAGCATGAAATAGCCCAATGAGCCCACCGACAGAGATCGATCCCAGATCGATAGCACATCAAGCGAGTGCTTTACCACTGGGATACATTCCGCCCCTGGTAGACTATCAGCAGCCCTTGAAATTCACAGTTAAGTGCCGTCGCAAATCAATTTTGCAACGGCACTACGACGGCAATTTTAAAGAAAAGATTAATGCTGTCAAAATTATTCATATATGATCCACTGCTGTAATATACTAAAACATAACATCTCAACTTTACTTTCGTAAGCTTCTATACTGGAATAAACCAATTTATATTAATTAAGGAAACTGAGCTACACACAAAAATAAATGTATGCTTTTCTCTGGGAGTTCAGAGAGTAATGCCTACAGACTTTTCACCACTCACAGATTTGCGACGGCAATTAAATGCTGTCGCAAATCAAGTTTGCGATAGCTTTTGTGACGGCATTGCTGATTTCCGCCGCGAATTTCGAGGGCTGTATCAGTGTATACTTCTATAGTCCATCCCACAGAAACTGTTTTTAATACTATAGAATTTAATTTTTTTTTTACACTTTTATTTTTCTTCTTACATCAAACCAAACTGAAATTACTTACAAAAAACATTTGTGTACAGTGGGACGGACTACAGACTATCAGCAACAGATATAGACTACCTAATGAGACTTGCAGACAATCAACGTGTAAAAGAGATCCTCAGTGTATATTCAATTAATTCGGCAATCTCTGTTTAAGAACTTCCTCTTGGCCATACCTGGAAGTTTTTTTGTGTTATGTTGAGGTGAGTCTCTATCACAGTCTGCCATATCACTTCGAGGTCCGCCAGCACCGAGTTTAGCGTCTCGTTCGAACCGCTGTGTACGTTCAGGTGTCCCCGGCGGATTGGCCAGTGCAGGGAATAGTTGCTGGAAGGGTGAATCAGCAGGGCCTGAAACAACACATTCCATCAAATAGTTACAGTCCTTGGCTTTTAAAAAACCATGGCAAATGAAAAAATTGCACACCTCAAAACACTTAGGCGAGTGAAAAATCACACTCATCAAAATGCCAAGATGTGTTAAAACCAAGCCTGGAATGGTGAATCAACAGGGCTGAAATAAAATGAATAGTTACTGTTAGGGCAAATCAACAGGGCTGAAACAACACAAATAGTTACTGTTAGGGTGAATCAACAGGGCTGAAACAACACAAATAGTTACTGTTAGGGCAAATCAACAGGGCTGAAACAACACAAATAGTTACTATACGGGTGACTCAACACGGCTGAAAAAACACAAATAGTTACTGGAAGGGTGAATCGAAAGGGCTTAAAATAAAATGAATAGTTACTATAGGGGTTACTCAACAGGGCTGAAACAAGACAAATAGTTACTGTATGGGTGAATCAACAGGGCTGAAAGAAGACTATTAGATCTCTCACTCAATAAATGTGTAGAGTAAATGAAGTATTGACCAATAGTTTTCTAACACTCACATCTCCCCCAACA
>JAECMU010270679.1:0-15195 GCA_016106625.1 Dracogyra subfuscus | reverse complement strand
CGGAAATGGATACTTTAAACAATAAAATTTAAGTAAAGTATGATTTCAGTTATAAAAAAACGCTTCTAATAGTCAAAACTATGTCTTAGTGTTTAAAAACTAGGGTATGTCTCTTTTAGCTTGAGCTTATATGATAAAGAGATTATTACCCTTGTATATATTTTGGTATGGTCAATATGATATATTAGGAATACAAATTATTTATTATGCTCGCCAGAGGCTTGCATAATACAATTTTTATTCCTAATATATGATATTGACAATACCAAAAAACATTCTGGTAATAACACCTATTTATCCAAAAGTTGTTTTAATTCAAAATGGAAAATTAATAGGAAATTTTATGTATCTATGTTTATTTTCAGAAAATCCCATTAAACTATTGTTGATGATTGTGTTCAGCATCTATGCATTCTCAAGCTTAGGAAATATACATGGGTAAGTCATTTCATTAACTGTAATAACCATGATTTGTAAAATTACAATTTTGAAAAGATATATGATGAGATTGGGATTTTTAAAAAATACATTTATCCAAACCACAACAAAATAAAGTGTAGGTGCACCACAATTGCTACTTCAAAGGTATGTACCGTCATGCCTATGAGAAAGTACATATAAAAGATCTCTTATTGCTTTTTTAATAGGAGTCACCTGTGTGGCAGCAGCAGATTTTTGTTTATCTGTCTTTCAACAAAGTGCTGGGGTGGCTTTAATCAAAGTGACGAAATAACCATAATATATGTTAAAACACCATATAACATAATTTTAAAATTGGTTGTATTGAATTTCAACCAGTACACCACAAGTCTACAACTGGACAGAGGTTATTGTATGTACTTTCCTGCCTGTGGGGGAAAATACATGTAAAAGATCCCTTGCTGCTTTAGGAAAAATGTAGCGGGTTTCTTCTGATGACTACAAGTTAGAATTACCAAATGTTCGACATCCAATAGCCGATGATTAATTAATGAATGTGCTCCAGTGGTGTCATTAAACAAAACAATCTTCTTTGTTTTATTGTTAAATGTTCCTTTTCTTTCCCTTTTGAGATGTATATATTTGTTCATCAAGTAATGGTTTTATTTCAGAATAACGTGGAAGCCTCAGAAGCTGCCGCTGCTGTCGATACTGGAGACGATGTACGTGGCTGGCATCGTCATCCTAGAATGTTATAACAGTGCTGTGCACTATGTGCTAGGACTTGACCACAAAGTGCCATTCCTGCCTCTACTGCTTACATCGGTGTACTGCTCAGTGGGCGTTTTATACTGCTGGGTCCGCTTTTACTGGATTACGTTGAAAGATAAAATAAAGAAACACAAAACAACATAACAGATGAGGAATAAATATTTCCAATCTTATATAATTTTGTTGTTTTTACAACCTGAGCTCATACTTAAATTTAAACAAGGACAGATTCGAGAATGCTATTTGTATGGGTGAGACTATTATATAGAGAATACCATGAATGTCTGATAGATACCATTTATCTTCAATCTAATAAAAATAGCTCCACTATTACATGTGGATCCAACGACAGCCAGTTGGAGCTCATGTCCACCAATCAAAACCTTACTTGCAGAATCTTGCCAGTGTTTTAAAAGTAATTATCCTGAGGGTATATGCCATGTTTCTTGTGAATTACTAATGCTTTAAAACATGTTTTATGTGATAAAATAAATAATTTGTAATGTAAAACTGGAGACTGATAACCCACCCCATACGTATTGGTATGGTTTGCTGTACTGCGGCCACTGAAATAGACTCGCCAGATATTTTTAGAATTTGTATGCTCCCAAATAAAGTTATAAAAGGCGAAGTGTGATTGGTCAATACAGTGGACTGTCTAAACCGGATTCTGTGTAATCCGGATCTCTGTGTAAACCGGTCCATTTCTAAAGTCCCGCCCAGCTACCATTAAACTCCTAGGTATAAATCTCTGCCTAATTCGGATCCTGTGTATTCCGGACTCCGGACCAAAAATCAAGAACGAAAGAACCGTTCATGTATTAATTACCTCTGTCTACACCGGTTTCGGATTTCCCGAAACGACGGGCCTCTTAATTAGTGGAACAATGATCACCAATTATCACGGAATCGGGACGCCGTCGCAAGATCAAATACAAAACGTTATCCCAGTAGTGTGAATATTACTCTAATTACGGTCGGCCGTTAGATCAGTCGGATTAAAATTAGTGTGTGTGTTGATACCCAACTAATTTCACTCTTACGAATTCACTCCTGATCGCGAGTCGTTAATCATTCAAGAACTATAACTCTGCATGAACTCTGGCTAAACCGGTCCTCTGTATAAACCGGACTATTTCAACGGTACGAAGCGAGTCCGGTTTAGACCGAGTTCACTGTATTTAAATTATTATTTACAGACGAAATGTTACCTGGACATTGGGACTTATTTTTAAATCACTGGCAGGATTTTTAAAGTAAGGTTTTAATTGGTGGACATGAGCTCCAACTGGCTGTCGTTAGATCCACATGTAATAGTGGAGCTAATTTTAATTAGATTGCATTTATCTTACAAGTTGTTTCAAAATATATTAAACAAGCAAAAGCAAATTATTCTAAAATATTCTGAATGTAAAATAAATCGTATCTAACCATTAAATGTAGTATTCCATGTCTTACATATCTTCAGAAACCATGATTAAAATATCTTTAAACATCTTTTCCAAGTAAAACTTATTTACTGTTTGCATTTAACTTGTATGTCATAGAGCAATCAGTTTCAAGTTAACTTATACATCACAGACCATTCAATTTCAGTCTTGGTTGTATTACTGAATGGTATGGCTGTCACAGGTAGGTCATCACCTTGAGCAATATGTTATTCAATCACACAAGTCATCTCCAACATATGTTAGAGATCGATATAAATACAGGGCCAGAAGTGAACAGGTTTATAAAAAAAATAAACTCAAAGTTATTATATAACATTTAGTGAAATAGATTAAAATATCCGTGAAATAAAAGTGTTGTCGGTAACTCAGTGATGATAACGGAGTGAAAATTTCACACTAAAATGTGTTATCGTTGCTGTAAGAAAGCTGGAATGATTTTGTTAGAGGCATTGTAAAAATAATGATAAATTGCCAAAACTTTTAAAATAAATAGAAAATTTCAGATTTTTTGTCAAATATGATTTATATCACATCTCGTGAAGTTATCATGAGATTAGATATAAATCATATTTGACAAAAAACAAGAAATATCCTCTATTTATTCTACAACTTTGCAACTGGAATGTAAAAAACTGAAATATGCCTTGCTCTTTGAAAAGATGCATATAAAAGAAAGCTTGCTGCTAACTGGAATGTTTAGTGTTTATCAAATTTATATCCCTCGTGAAATAATTTCATTTGTCACTTGCTAAAGCTTGTGACAACTGAAAATTATTTCACTCGAGACATAAATTTGGTAATTGGTAACTCGTTTATCCTCCACTATAGAATCTGCCCCCAAAACATTGGATATAGTGCTATACCCATTGTACTCTCAGGCAGAAACCCTGGTGATAGATAAAAACAAAAGGACATTAATGCTGAAAACCGGCCTCGGTGGCCTAGTGGTTAAGTCGCCGGACAACAGGCAGGTAGGTACTGGGTTCGCAGCCCGGTACCGGCTCCCACCCAGAGCGAGTTTTTAAGGACTCATTGGGTAGGTGTATGGCCGCTACACCCTCTTTTCTCTTTCACTAACAATAACAACTAACCACTAATTTCTATTCTGTCCTGGACAGACAGCTCAGATAGCTGAGGTGTGTGCCCAAGACAGGTGTGCGCTATAACAGCTTGCTCTGAATGTGCACGTTAAACAATATTGAAAATGAAAAAAATAAATGCTGAAAACAGTAACTTGTATCGACAAACATTCTTTGATTGCTTGGGAGAGATATTTGGTATGTTTCATTATTATATACAAGTCAAAGTATACTTAGTTGTCATAAGGATGCAGTTGTTGCATACCATGTTGAATATAAAATATTGTTGTAAGAGCATTGCATAACTGTTCCTAACAGGGCTGGGATGGGGGATTAACGAGTTTGTATATGTTTGCATATATTGGGTGATGACGAGATGCAGAAGTCGCATTTTGTTTATATACTTTGTGTACGGTGTCAAATGGGGAACACCTACTTGATCCTAATGTACTGTACATCACAATCAGCTGTGTAAATACTTCTGTATATCACTTGGTTCAACTGTAACCAACACAAAACAAAAATTAAGCAGAAGATTTGTTAATATCTGTTTATTTGAAACTAGAATATAAATAATACATGTCTACAATTATCACAGCTATTTCAAAGAACCTGGTTTACTACAAATGAGATAACATTCAAAATAATTTTATAATATGTCAATAATATATCACGAGGTAGTTGATTACTGACAAAGTCTCCCTGTATATAAATTAGAATTTTTTTTTTTTTAAACTGCACTCAACACATTTTATTTACGGTTATATGGTGTCAGATATATGGTTAAGAACAACACAGATTTTGTGACGAAACCCGCAACTGCCACTTCATTAACTATTTTCGATTGGCAGCAAGGGAGCTTTTATTTGCACTTTCTACAGGCAAGATTACACAATCCATGGCCTTTGTTGAACCAATTATGGATCACTGGTTGGTGCAAGTGGTTTACACCTACCCATTGAGCCTTTGGTTTGGAGTCAGTATCTGGATTAAAATTCCCATGCCTTGACTGGGATCCGAACCCAGCACCTACCAACCTGTAGACTGATGGCCAAACCACGATGCCACTGAGGCCGGTCGTATGAAAAGTAGATGTATTATAAAATATTATATTGGTATTTTTTTAAACTATACCAAATTGATTGTCAGCTGTTAGAAATCTGTAGTTGCATGTGACTTTGTGTAAAAACAAAATCATTCTTGAATTTTGAATTGTCATAAGTGTTCTCACTGGCTAATGGTGAGAGTGGCACCAGTCCAGTCAAAATATGCCATCTTTTTCACCCTCCAAAAGAAAAGAAAAGAAGAGAAAACCAAACCCTAAAAATCATGACTACCATTTAATGATGATGTGAGCAAATATATTTAACCCATATATTCATAGAGGAAAGGATGATAAAACACATCACGCATAAAATAATTACCTCCATGTGATCAATCTAACAGCCAAGATGGAACGATGAATGAATGTTTAACGACAGCACAAGAAATACATTGGCTACTTGGTATCTTAACTCGGGGTGGGAAGTAGCTCAGTGGTACAGCGTGCAGTTGGTCTGGGATCGATCCCTGTCGGTGGGCCCATTGGGCTATTTCTCGTCACAGCCAGTGCACCACGACTGGTATATCAAAGGCTGTGGTATGTGCAATCCTGTCTGTGGGATGGTGCATATTAAAGATCCCTTGCTGCTAATCGGAAAGAGTAGCCCATGAAGTGACGATAGCGGGTTTCCTATCTCAATATTTGTGTGGTCCTTAACCATATGTCTGATGCCATATAACCGTAAATAAAATGTGTTGAGTGCATCATTAAATAATACATTTCTTTCTTTGGTATCTAACTATGGTATATGCAAACAGTAAGAGCCCAGATGGAATAATAATTTTATGTTGTCTGAACAAAAGTAGTGTTTAGTCCATGATATGTCAAATTGAGAAAAAGAAATATAACTGGAAATATAATACCACAATGACATTTTGAGATAACCACTAACAAAACTATTACACTGTTTATGTGATTGTCACTATTTTTGTAAATTGTGGATTTATGAGTTTTGTTAAGATGTCCACTTCAATTTGCCCCAACACATGAAAACCTGAGTGAAGTAATATTTTATAAACAAATAGGCTACATTGTTACAATTGTAACAATGTAGCCTAGCTTGATTCCAGGACTAATATTAATTGGTTAAAAATGCTCAATCAAATTTCTACTCAATAATTTTCATTGCAAAACTAGTCATGAATAATAATATAAAAAGTTAAAATAGAGTATAATTTTGACTATGACTTTGTGACTTACCGTAAGTACTGCTGGAAATTGAATAAAAACGATTTTCATCAATTATTTCTTTCATATTAAACTGACAAGTAAATATTTTGAAAATACCTATTTAATGATACTCTACCTAATTTAGCATTTACTTTGGCTCTCATTGATGTACAAAGATATCGATAAATTAGATTTGTGACTGTTATTGGATCAGACACTACATGTATAACACAAGTTAACTGAGTATTTTGAATTGCAGCATAAGTTATTGATTATGACCAGCATATTTGGTGAATATAAATTCAATGTAAGTCCATCAGAAATTTACACAATCTTGCAACCATTTAAAAGTAGTACAGTGCCCGCCTGATGCGCGGTCGGTCTAGGATCGATCCCCGTCAGCTAACCACTGGGTGTTTTTCTCGACATAACCATATGTCCGACGCCGATATAACCGTAATTATAATGTGTTGAGTGTGTCGTTAAACAAAACAAAACAAAACAAAACCATTTAAAAGTACTACAGTGAAACCCCTCAAAACCGGACAGCCATGGGACCAAGAAAAAAGTTTTAAGGGGTATCCGCCTTACAGAGGTTTCAGTATTGTGGTAAACCGTTTGTTGGTTGGTGTTCTCTACTGATATAGTAATCACAAACGGAAAAACATCAAACATGAAGAAAAGAAAAAATGTCTAGCCTAGTGCAGTGGTGCATGCAAGTGACCATTTGTTTTATTAAATTTGGGACCGGTTCAAGTCTTACGAAAATAAATCTGCATCAATTTATTGATGTAGACAAATAAAAACATGCAGATGCACCACCAAAAACCACATTCCCCCCCACCCCAAATAATAAAAACGGACACATGCTTTGGACTGACATGAATGACAGAAGTGGGAGAGGCAAACATATGTTTTAAAATACATAATATCGGTCTCGGAGATTGAGAATCAAACGTGCACATGTAATAAGCTCTGTGTACGCAAACACGTCCTCAGCTGAGTGGGTATTCAAAGTAGAAGTAATGCAGTAACAATTGATGTCAGTGTGACCATCCGGTTTTCTGAGGTAAAAATAGCACTAACAGAACACAATGGGACCGGATAATTTCGTCCGGTGCGGTTTAGAGGGGTTTCCGGTTTAGAGAGGTAAATTTTAGTGTTAAAAGATATGCAAATCACGGGACCGTGTAAAACGTCCGGTTTTGGAGGAATTTTTGAGGAGTTAGTTCTATGTGAGCATTCCTATAATTATTTAAGGGCATATAGTTAAAGGTGTAGTTTTTAAATGTTAAAGCAAAATTTAATAAAAATATGATTTGCAATAGCTGTTATTATGGAACTTTGAGATAGCACCTTTAATACCGGTATAATAGATCACAAACTCAAAATGGTTCTTGAATTGCTAAAAAATTACTTATAAATGTCTACAAATATTTTGTTTTGGGTAGGAATAGGGGTAAACTGACATCAGAAACAGTCCATCACATATTGTAACAGCAATGAAATTGACACATGTTGGCCAACATTTGTTATAGTCTGTTACAATAAAGTGCACAAATCACCTGTTTACTGACATATTTCTTTTAATGTCAAGAATAAACACCACCTTGTACATCAATGAAAGCTCAAACAAGTAAATGCTAAATTAGGTAGACTATCATTAAAGATATATTTACTTGTCTGTTTAATATGTAAGAAATAATTGACGCAAATCATTTTTATTCTATTTCCGACAGTAGATGGAAGCATACAGCAGCTCTCTTCACTTCTGAGTTATTATAATTTTGACTATGACATGGTGACTAGGAAGAGGGAAGTTTGTATAACCAATCTAGGTTGAAGCCAATACTGGGACGTTAATCCAGCATCTACCAGGCAGATGATTAAACTGTTAATTATACCACTGATAAGTTCTTGCTACATTAATGAGTAAAGAGTGCAGAATTGTAGTCTATGTATACAGGGGGTGGTGGTTTAGAATGGAAACACAGTGGCAAATTTGTAGGTGAGAATTCGTCTTTTGGGTTACAATCAACAGTATTTGTTTTTAAGGAGCAGAGTTCTACCCAGCAATTTGCAAGTGGTAGAAATACCATGCCGGAGTGTGAAATCCATGGCTGATTGTGGTGGCAGAAACATTTAACAAATTCCAATTAAGATGGACTAGCACCATTTACCATGGACGTAACCATGAAGGGCGTGTCAGACAGATGGTGATCTGTATTTTAATTAGTTACAAATCAAGCTTCAGACTTGTACCCACACATTTAATAACACACTCATAGCTTTAATCTTTGATACATTTATCTAAAAAAAACCACTAATCCCAGCAGCTTTAATCACTGATGCAGAACAATATATTCAAACTAGTGCACCACTAAATCAGTTCAAAATCACACACCAGCGAGAGATGATCAGAAGGATACTGGAAGGATGGGAGTCGATTATCACCCAATTCTTCAGCAGTTGGAAATTTTAGCAAAGAACAAACCGACAAATTCTTAAAGGAATACCATATGTAGTCAAGAGTCCTGCAGATATCTTGTTGGCCTTTTGGAGATCCCCTCACCTTCCAAGTTGTGTATGGAGGCTCCATTTCATTGTCTGAAAGACATGTGTATGCACTCTTCAAACTCATTGTATTTCTCGAAAATTCTTCGTAAACCTTCTCGTCTGGATCTGCATTAAAATCTCCACATATCACAATGGGAATGTCCCCCACTAACTTGGATAAATAGTCAACAAGCCATTTGCCCTGCTCGTGTCGTAATTTGAAGTATGGTTTTTTAGACTTGAGGTGAGTTACAGCAATGTATAATTCCTTTTGACCCTCGGAAATGTTTTTCATTTCGAACCTGCCAATTATGCTCACCTGGTTTGTATCAAACAGAGAAGAATCTTTCAGAACCACATTATATGAATTCTTCAAGATGATGGACTCAGTTCTCCAGAAGAGAGCACACCCATCAGGTCCATTGTGGTTAGTGGTGTACAAACATGGGGAATCTGGCTTCGGAAACCACATTCCTTCATACCCGACAGTCTTCAAAGTCTGGGCCAAGAAGTCATAGTGGTCAACTTCTTCTAGACACAGCACAGTTGGATTATATGTTAAAATTTCCTCAGCAATATGAAGGTGCCTATTCTCCCAGTCCAGAGCTTCAGTTGGACATAAAACAAAATTGTCACTCCCCTGACAAAGTGCTGGAAAGATTGAAAACAAAACCTTAACAAATACATACAAATGTGTTCATTCTTACTGCATCAATTTAGGTATAATTACAGATAATCTGATTGTAAACTCTTAAGTCTTTAACTTTTTATATCAGTGATATCAATTTCAGTTTTCACAATTAACATTTGCATGAGGGTACTTATGAACAATGGAAGAAGTTAAACATTAATGTATACTGAAAAACTCCACCCAACCCTCTTCAATCATGGACATATTAAATGAATAAATTAGATATGGACTTCAACTAAAATATTACTTTTTACTGTTAAAATAAAGACATTTCTGTACCGTTTCTATGGTCAGCAGACTAGATTATGGTTATTATTTTGGTGAACCTACTCATTACCACATAGAAACGTCTTTTGACGTGTGGTACGTTTCCCCATGCAAACGTGTTTTGACGTCTACGGCAATTTCCATGCTGACGTCTTTTGACGAGTACGGAAATGAACGACTATAACTTTGTTAATATTTACAAAATATCGACCGTGAACGAAAATAGTGATTATAGGGATGGAGATTTGAGTTTTGAAAGTTTTATGGAAAGCGATATTCGAGGTGATTTTTCCGACATTGACGTAGGAGATATATCGGTAAGTGATATAGAATCTAGCGACGATGAAGTGTCTGACGACGATATAAATTGGACCGATCGGTTTGACAAAACATTTTATGTGTACGATTTTCGTGAAGAAACCAGACCGCAACTTCCTCCTGATTTTGATGTACACACAGCTTTGCCGTTGGATTACTTCTACCTATTGTTCCCAATGGCATTATTTATTGATATTGTTGGCCATACAAATAATTATGCAGTGTGGAAAATGGAACAAACAGGCGAAAATGACCCCAAATGGATTGGCACCACACTTGAGGAAATGGCGGCATACATTGGGCTGAATATTTTTATGGGCATCAACTCGAAACCGCACTATAATATGTACTGGTTGACGGATGAGTTCACTGGAAATGCTGGTTTTAAAAAGACAATGACTTGCAACTGTTATGAAAAAATCACTCAGTATTTTCATATGGCTGATAGCCAATCTGAGCTTGGCCGTGGATTACCCAATTATGATCGCCTCTTCAAAATTCGACCCATTATGAATGTTGTGAAGGACACCTTCTACAGATTCTTCAAACCAAACAGGGAGTTAGCAATTGATGAAGGTATGATAACATTTGCAGGGTGGAACTCCATGCAGCAATATATGCCAGCTAAACCTGTGAAATGTGGTGCGAAGGTTTGGATGAGATGTGATTCCAAAACAGCGTATCTAACCAAATTCAATTTCTACTTGGGGAAAATTGGGCAATCAAATATACGAAAATGGTTTGGGGCATGGTGTGGTGACAGAATTTACAAATGACTTGCAAGGAAATGTCACCATGTTTATTTTGACAATTTCTTTACTAGTGTCAAAACTGCTGAAGGATTTGTTAAAAGACAGTATTTATGCATGTGGCACTGTGAGACAGAACCGACGACACTTTCCGGATCAACTGAAGTGTGTAAAAAAAATGAACCGTGGTGACAGTAAAATTATGCAGTCTGCATCAAAAAGGAACATCATTGCAACCTTGTGGCAAGACAAGAAACAAGGCAATGTTCTTAGTAGCATGAGTTCTCCAGACAAGCAGAAAGAAGAATTGTGAACAACCGTGTCCAGCTTTCACAGCCACATGCAGTGTTCCAGTACAACAAGTACATGAACGGGGTTGACAAGCATGACCAGTATCGGCTCAAGTACAATGTTTCCTGAGAAAGCAAAAGATGGTGGAAATACTTGTTTTTCTTTCTTGTGAACTGTGCCATTGTCAATGCATTCATTCTGTACAATTTGGCATCCAAGATGAAAACACCACACAAAAGGTTCACACATTTGGACTTCAGAAGAGAACTCGCTAGGGCTCGGATTTTCATCGAGAAAAAGAAGTGCCTTGTGTGACAGGCAGGACATTCCAGTTGCTGATGCAAATGTGAGGCTGCGAAACAACACACATATGGGGAAAACACGGCACTGTAAAGTTCACAACCAGAGTGGAAAACGAAAGGAAACTGTTTATGGTTGTGAACTGTGTGGTGTTCATTTGTGTAGAGATGGATGTCATGCCAAATACCACAATATCCAGTAATACTTTATTGTTAAAACAATCCCATTTTTAAATGTGTAAATATAACTTTCAAGATTTCATGCAACATACACGTACATTGAAACAGATTTTCCTGCTTTGTTTGTGATTTTCACCTAATATTTAAATTTTAAGATAATGTAAGTAACATTTTTAAAATATTCATGTTTTTCTGCACAAAAGTTGTTATTTTACTTTTTTTCTATGATGCACCCAGTATATATAAAAAGTTATAATTGACTTCCTTTGTTGTGTGATAATTTCTTCTAATTATGCATATTGTCTATGGAGATGCTACCAGCAGAGCCTAATTAGGTCATGGGGCTTAGCTGCTAGCAGATAACAGGGCTCTATGTGGTAATGAGTTAAAGTAGAAACACTATTTAAAGAACACTATAGAAAAAGAATAAAGATATTTTAAAGTGAAACATCATTGAAATTGTTCAGTAGTTCTTTTATTTATATCTTCCTCAAGTGAAAAAACATCACTTGCTGATAAATAGACTGGTTACATGTAAATGTGTACTGGGCAATACCTTGTGCTAGTATGTTCCACTGCATGACTCGTACAGTTGCACTACTTCCATTAGTCTTTATAGTGCGAAACTCACGTTTCAGCAGAGGAGGCAGTTTCTTTTTGACACCCTTCTCTTTGAACTTCTGCAATAACTTGTCAACTGACATCGTCTAAAATTAATAAATGGAAATACCATTCATTAAACATGAAAAGAAATTTTAATTATTACAATCACAACAATTTTATGACATAAACACCGATTTTAATACATATATTTAATTATTATATTTTTAAGTCATTCAAACTGGCCTCGGTGGCGTAGTGGTTGGTAGGTACAGGGTCCGCTGCCTGGTACCGACTCCAACCCAGAACGAGAGCGAGTTCTTAAGTGCTCTCACTAACCACTAACCAACTAACCAACTCACCCACTGTCCTGGACAGACAGCCCAGATAGCTGAGGTGTGTGCCCAGGACAGCGTGCTTGAACTTTAATTGGATATAAGCACGAAAATAAGTTGAAATGAAAAAAAAAGGTCACTCAAAGTGAATGTCACCATTTAGGTCTGGTGAGTATGGTACTACTTTAAACAGTAACACACTGAATCATAACAAAACATGGCATCTGTTCTGGCAACAGGCGACATATGAACATGTGATACTTTGACACTGCCAGACTGAAAGCTGCATAATGTAGGTATATATTAACTGTGTTTCTGCCAGAAAAACATCTTTGGGTATGGCGCTATGGAATTGATTTTTTTGTTTTTTTTTGTTTAACAACGCACTCAACACATTACAATTACGGTTATATCGGCGTCGGACATATGATTATGTCGAGAAAAAACCCCAGTGGTTAGCTGACGGGGATCGATCCTAGACCGACCGCGCATCAGGCGGGCACTGTACCAGTGGGCTATGCTGCCCGCTCATGGAATTGAATGCAACCACAGTCAACAGGTGGTGTGGTGGGGCTTAGTCCAGAAAGAAAATGGGTATAGTTTAGAGTTACAGTTTAGAAAATCATACAGCAATGATAAGAATAATTAACTGTCAAAAGGTTAACTTTAAAAACAAATCTACAAAAATATTTGGGTATGGCACCACACCCATTTTACCCTCTGGTAGCAACCCTGATTAATCACTGTGGAATTCTCATACCTGTAATCACTGTTGGTGTTTACAGAAGAAAATACATCTATAGGTATTAATGTACTATTTACTGATAACGTAAAATGTACAGACCCAAATATCAAAATACACCACCAAATATGATACTTACTATTATAGATTCTAAGAAGAATTGTAAAAATAAATTCCCAAATACAATGCCTGCTGATGAAAATTTAAAATTTCCATATGGTTTCAATGCATTAGTGACAATCAAGCAAAGGGCTTCATGAATCATGTTTAATAATTTTTATTTTTTGTTAGGTTATTTGGCACTTTTACTACTTGGGCCACAAAGTACTTTTAGAAGATAAATATTTTAAATACTGTTTATAATTATTGGCAATCAATAGTACACAAATAAGCCAAGATTATGCTTTATATGTATATGTACAATGTACATGTATTTTGAATAAGCATAGGTTAAATAATGTTTTTATTAATAACAATTTTAAATTGCAGAGTTCATTTATAATTATTTAAGAAACCGGCTATTGATCTCTTTAGCAAATTTATTGCAAAGAACAGAACCATATAGTATGGGAGAACACAATCAAAATGACCAAAACATTAATTTGATTGAAGTCCTTTTTTTTTTTTGGTAATGGATCCCATAATTTATTCCCCACTGGCACTAGTGAGTACATTATGCAGTGCCGTGTTAACCCATAGCCGGGCCCCTAGGCTTTTAGGTACTACAGGGCCCCCTCCGGCACTTCAATCTCAGCAAAATAAAATTGACGGGCTCCTAATCCTTGCCAAACCCCTAGGATTCAGCCTAGTCAGCCTTATGGATAATACGGCACTGACATTATGTTAATGTTGAACAGACCTTTATGACTTATAAAATGTTGCCTACATGTATAGATGATGCAAGCCTCTGAAAACTGTAAGAGCAATAGAACTGTTTGTGTGTCTCTTGCATAAGTAACCCTGCATACTGAATTTATTACATCATGATAATGGGTTATCTAAAAATGAAATGAGTTACCTGACTTTGTTAATGCATAAATGAATTATACAAATTTATATCTTTCCAGTATAAGGTATTTAAACACTCAAACACATTTTTCATTATTAGAGCCATTTTAAATTTTAAAAATTAATTATTACTTAAGATTTTGTTGTTTTCATTATCCATTTCTGCATATCCAGGTTTTTATAATACCATGAAATGCATTTTTCATATTTTTAAAAATGCACATCTTTCTCAAAAGTAAATGTTATGTAACAAGCTCTAGTCTACATTTTAAGGGTATTTCCCCGTTTCAAAGTCACGAACTCTTGTTACACTTAGTGAATGGGGCACATTAAAGGCATACTGTCACAAATTTAAGGACCTTATTTCTCTAAAAATTGGTAATAAATAGAAATTACATTAATTGTTGGAAACCAAATCTGTTGTTTGTTGTTTGTTTAACGACGCACTCAACACATTATAATTACGGTTATATCGGCATCGGACATAAGGTTATGTCGAGAAAAACCCCAGTGGTTAACTGACGGGGATTGATCCTAGACCGACCGTGCATCAGGTGGGTACTTTACCACTGGGCTATGCTGCCCGCTAAAAACCAAATCTGAACCATGATGAGTGAAATCTACGTCAACCCTCTCACCAATTTTAATTTTGGAATTTTGGACCATTGCCATAATTCAATTATTTTTACAAAATATCATTAAGAAATTGAGTATGGTGGTTAAGTAGATGGTTGAATAAGTACATTTAGGGACAAATCAAATATATATAGTTTTAAGTAATATTTTGTTAGGTCATGTAATCGGTCAGTGGTCTGTGGCAATATGCCTTTAAGGCAATACTTTTCTTAACATGTACAATGAGTTACTTCCCTCTATGTAGCAAATTTAAAATGGCAGGGCTATTTTTTAAGGTTGTTGTTGAAGATTTTACTTTATTAATAACAGGGGTGGGAATTGATAACTGTAAAAAAGAGGAAATCTAGAAGGGTCCGAGAGCATGATGTATTGCGATGTCGGCTAAAGCTTACTCCCTCCCTTTGCAAATAAGAAATTTGGCTGCATTTAGATTCATAATGATGTCACAACGTATTTTGATGTGTAACATCATCATTTAAGTCAGTATTATATCATAGAGCTAAAATAGCTTTGAAATGATTGATTCTTCT